>RJWK010000039.1:134032-153624 GCA_004363435.1 Platanista minor | reverse complement strand
CGGCCCCTCCCCTTGCGGAGCACGGGCTCCGGACGCGCGCAGGCTCAGCGGCTACGGCTCACGGGGCCCAGCCGCTCCGCGGCACGTGGGATCTTCCCGGACCGGGGCGCGAACCCGCGTCCCCCGCGTCGGCAGGCGGACTCTCCACCACGGCGCCACCAGGGAAGCCCAAAATAACACCTTCTTGAAGGGAGAGGAAAATCAATGATGGACCAGAGAAACCATCGTGGAGGACTTCCATCTGTATAGGTGAAAACAGTTGCAAAGGTCTTCTAGACAGAAAAGTACTTTGCTGCATTCCTTTGGTTGGAGGTTTTCCTTGTGTGATAAGACAACGCAACTCTGCACACAGCTGTGTGTGCAGGGGGAGCTCTAATCCCTGCTCTTGGGCAGCCCAGCCTCAGCCCCAAGGCCAGGCAAACACTCAGGGATGTGTGGGATTACACAACAGAGGAAGTGTTCATTTCCGTTCACATCCCTAAGAGATAAGAGTTTCAACTCAAAATGCCTCCTTAATAGAAAATTAAAACTCCTTTGCATCATTCAGCTTCCCTTTTTTCGGGGGGGGGGGTGGGGGATGGAAACAAGGTACATTTACTTAAGTAGATCTATAAAGCCAAATTAGATATTTAATGGTTTAAATAGTTGATACTTATTCTTAAAATAATTCCTTAGGTGTGTCCCAGCTGCAGGCACATCGTGTCAATGGAAAGAAGAAATTACAACACCAACCACGGCCGATTTCAGTCTTGTTGGTCATATGTGGCGTCAGGCCTGGGTTTTCCACATTCGAATGGTGTTTAGGCACCTAAAGCTGAAGTTTCCCGATGCCTGAGTTTGCAGGTGATTGCCAGGAGCCTCTAAACTCCTCTGATGGGTTGGCTCTAGTGACAAGCATGTCTGTTTCATTCAAACCTTCCTACCACTTGTGAAACTGGATGGCAGTTTTTCCCAAAGAAATCAGTTCCACAGTTTGTGTCCAGAAGAATGAACCGAGGTTCGGTGTCACATCACACCAACTGCTGTGTCTTTCGGACACATTTTCCTGCTTTCGTTTTGGCAAAGATTTCCTGTTGCCATGTGCGGTGGAGAGGCCCGTGACCTACTCAGTTCAGGCTGAGCTGGCCCATTTACTAGAGCCACAGGAGACCTCGTCACTGGCAGCTAGGGTCTTTCTTTAGAAAGTGCCCCCAGCCGAGATGGGGATGGCTTCAGGAGCTTCTCGGTGAGCCCCGGCTTTCTTTCCTCTTAAAGGGATGCCAGTTCCAGGCCCACAATCATTGCTGGCACGAGATCTGGTCCAGGTGGGCTTGAATCTCCCTGCCTTCTGTACCTGTGTCCGTTTTGTTTTCCCCTTTGAACCACCAAGCCCATCTCCGAATCCCCACAAGGATGCTCAGATGCCTCTGCCTCTGCTGGGTTGGTACTGCCTCTCCGCCCAGGATTTGCATCAGTCGGAATGTGAGACCTCTAGCAAGTTGCCAACACATCTTTTCAATCAGAAGAATTTGGTTTGGTTTTCTTTGGAATTTTACGTTTGTCACCAAGAGTTTCAACAGCTGAACATCCAGGGCGAGGCTGGGCTCCGTCAGCCCTGACGCCGGGAATAGTAGGTGAGGACATGCCAGAGGCAGACAGTGCTAATTGTTCCAACCCTCCCATCTCCCTTGCCTCTCAGTAGGGAGAAGCCCCCTGCTTTCTTGGGTTTCCTTTAAGGCTAGCCTTAGACATTTTGGAGGAGGAGGGACACTCTAGTGATGCTTGGATTTTGAGGAGCAGATGTTTTTGAACAATTCCCTCCAAATGGTAGTCCTGGACTTTGATAATTAGGTGCAGATGATAAGGTTTTACATAAGAAACCAGTATCCTTGAATTTCAGTCAGATGGGATCCGTGCATTTCTCTGCACCCCGATTGCTTGCGAAGTGAGGGGGCACCCCCCGTCAAAGGGGAGGGATGAAAAGATAAAAAGAAAAGACTGATTTTCAAAGGCAATTATGTCCCTGTCTCTGGGATGCAAACCAAAGTTTGGAGAGAAAAGAAGTGGTGTGTGTGGGCGTGGATGGGATTTTCTTAATCTGGGAAATTGGTTCGGGCCCATGAAACATTTCATGAAAAGCTAATGTGAAACCGATGTGCTCATCAATATTTATGTCTTCCCGGCTGGTTGTGGGCCCCTAGCCCCCTCCCTTTCCTTGCCAGGCCAGTCAAATACTTCGGCAAAGGAGAACTGTGGAGCCAAATAGTACAGTTCAGCTCAGAAGTGTTTTCTTCCTGCAAACACGCTGTTTCTCTTCCTTTTCGCTCTTGATTTTTCACCTGAAAGATGTTCCTTCCCCCCGAAACCTGGAAACACTTACTGAGCCTTTGCAGTGCAGGCTGCGTTTGCTCCATGCCCTCCGTCCCCCAAGTGGCTGAAGTTCACAAGAAGGAAAGTGGGAAGAGGAGGGGACCCTTAGGCTCCACGGGACTTCTCTTGTCCAATGTCATGGCAACTCTGAGAAACAGTGTCGGTGATGATGGTCACCCTTCTACAGACGAGGAAACTGAGGTTCCAAGAGCATTAGTAACGCCTGTACTAACTGGTAGAGCAGATTTGGACTTTTATGGAGGAAGTCAGAGCCCTCCCCTCGACCCCAGGCTTCCTGCTAGTTCACGGCTGAGCCTGTGGCTCAGCCTGCCTGCAGAGCTTGGGGTGCACTTCCTCCTTCTCAGCTCGTAGGGCTCAGAAACTCCAGGAGACCGTCAAGAAGCCTCTCCCATTGCCTAGGAATCAAAACAGCTACTTGGGCATCTTCCCTGCTAGATCAGGTGTCCCAGAGAGCAGGGCGAGCTTGGATGTAAGCGACGTCTATGCCTGAGTATCTTTCCTGCAGCTCAGCACCAAGGAGGCCCTGGGGAAATGTGAGCTACTGAAGGAGAGTAGGGGAGCCCCAGGGCCCGGGGCACCTGCGGCTCAGGTGTTTCTGAGTGGAGGAGAGACCCCATGGTGGAGAGGATTTCTTGTACCGTTAGCCCGAGTCACATGTATGCCTGTCGTTTTGAGCTTGTCCCCAGAAATGAAGTGCTTGCTTAGAAGTCACCGCCTCTGCCTTGTTTTACACCATGTCCGTGATCTCAGAACTTGCGAGCTTGATTTTATAAACCTAGGGGGGAAAAGAAGCCCAGCCAAACTTGAGGCTCATTACTCATCGAAACTAATTTTTAAATACACAATTCTAGCATAAATTTACATATAAAGAAGGCTGTTGGTCTGAAAAACATCCTGTTATCATAACATTGTGGTTGGCATACCAAACCACAGGAGGCACATATGCAGAAGTTACGGTTGCTCAGCAACCATAATTGCCCGGTTTAATGTCTAAGCAGATAGACTGATGGTTGAAATGCAGTGTGGGGAAGACCCCATGTCTTCCACCACTGGAGCGGTAGGTGAGTGCGCAGCCCTCCCCAGCAACCCGCACGGGGAGGGTAACTCTTAAACAGGTGACGACACGTCTGGGGTCCTGCAGCTCTGCACTGCGCTTGGAGCAATTGCTTGTGCCCGACGTCAGAATGTTTCCATCCAGCCTCGCCTTGTCGTGATACATTTGTCAGCTTTGCAGTATTGGTGGCACGCAGGCTCGCTCTGCCCTCGTAGCAGGACTGGGGGCTGGAACTTGCTGGCAGCCACCGCTGAGTGCACGGTGGAAGGCCCTGGAAGGTCTCTGAGACAATGGAACCAGTACGAGGCCAGGGAGTGGTCTGCATTCTCAGTTGGGTACAAGCTCTGGGAAGAAAGGGCCAGCAGAGCCAGCAGTCGGTACCAGGAGGATGAACAAGGAAGCCTGGCCCACGGCACACCACACCCAGATCGGTCCTCCCTAAATCCTCTTCACTCCAGGTTCATCAGTGCTTCCTTAGGGCCTTGGAGACAAGCTCTGAACGACAGTCAAGGCTCTGACCATCTATTGCTGCAATGAGGCTCTACTCGGAATAATGTTCTTTGTTGTCTCGGGAGGCTCTCACCCTGCTCTCTGGTATGAGAGATATAATCGAGCAGGGAAGATGTCCCAACAACTGCTTTACTGCTTGCCAGTGTGAGAAGCCCCCCTCCGTCTGTGAGGGTTTGGTTTCTCAGCCCTCATGAGCTGGGCGGGAGAGAAAGTCCACCCCATGCTCTCCAGGCAGACTGAACTACTCAAGACCACCACAGCTCCGTGGCAGCTAGCAGCAGGCCTGGGGTCCGTGGCAGAGCCCCGAGGTCTTTCCATAAAGTCCAGATCTGCTCTACCATTTAGTACGAGAATTACTGACCTACTCGGAACCTCAGTTTCCTCATCTACTTTTTTTTATTTTTTATTTATTTATTTTTTGCGCTACGTGGGCCCCTCACTGCCGTGGCCTCTCCCGTCGCGGAGCACAGGCTCCGGACGCGCAGGCTCAGCGGCCATGGCTCACGGGCCCAGCCGCTCCGCGGCACGTGGGATCTTCCCGGACCGGGGCACGAACCCGCGTCCCCTGCATCGGCAGGCGGACTCTCAACCACTGCGCCACCAGGGAAGCCCTCCTCATCTATTTTTAAACTTCTCTTGCTATAGATGAAGCACAATATACAACGAATGGGGAAAAGAGAATAAGGGTAGAGAAAAACCATCACCTCAATATGCTTACGCACTAACCAACACCCTTCCCAAACCTGGACCTTATTAGCAGGACAGCGGTGTGGGTGCTTGTGACCGGCGGTGTGGGCTGTTTGCTGTGACATGGACCCTTGTCCACCTACTTTCTCAGAGCATCATCTCCAGTGCAGAGGGATGGTGGCCGAGGGCTTTTTCTCATCCTTATCGGTGCAATGGAATTAGAAGAAGCCAAGTGAATTGTGTGCCTACCTGGTCCAAAAAAGCAGCATTGACTGGCCATTGGGTCAAGGTGACTGCAGGGGCCATGTAGGGACCTGGCACTGTCCTTGCTGTTCTTAAAACAGTGTCACTTTTGGCGGGTGGGTGTGGAGCTCTTTTAAACGTATACCTGCGGAAAGGAGTGGAGCCTCACTGAAGAATAGTTTCCATGCTCAGGTATTTATTTGTAATGGGTGGGTGCATTTTAAAATTAAACCCAGTCTCTGGCTGGGCTCCCCATTAATAATGAAGGAGGAAAAGCTAAAAGCCTAGAACCACCTGGAAGAGACTTGCATATTCTTGGGCTGAAAGGTTTGTTCCTTTCTTGGTTTTGCTGAAACACTTTGTTCATGTGTCCGTTACATGGAGCCCATCACATTGTACTACTTAATAGATATTTTTCTAGCTATAGGACAATATAAAGTTTTGGAAAATCTAGTGAAAAGAAATAAATTCAATTCACCCACTATCCCACTTCTGCTATTCAGGAATAATTACCAGAAATACTCTGTCCTTGACCCCTAGCTTCTTAATAATAATTTAAAAATTTGTCTTTCTTTTCCATTTCATTAAAAAAATTTTCTTAATGAAATCCTATAATTTTATTTTATTTTTAATTTTGTTAAAAGTTGATATACAATGTATAGTCGGTTTATAGTGTTGTGTTCATTTCGCATGTACAGCAAAGTGGTTCAGTTATACATACATATATATATATATATATTCTTTTTCAGATTCTTTCTCACATAGGTTATCACAGAATATTGAGCAGAGTTCCCTGTGCTGTACAGTAGGTCCTTGTGGGTTATCTGTCTTATATATATTAGTGTGTGTATGTTAATCCCGAACTCGTGATTTATCCCTCTGCCTTTCATTTCCATTTTACAGTAAACTTTCTAATAGCATGGACCTCCTCTGTGTGTAGTTGCCCATAAATATTCTGTTAGAGGAATGAGTGCAGGTGCCCATAAGTTTTTATCAGTTTCCCTTCACGTGCCAGCTGAGGTTTTCTGTGTTTCAGTGTGGAAAAAGGCACATAGCTATGGTGTCCATCAGGGATCACACATTGAAATACTTCTCATAACCAGGGTGATCAGTATTATCTAAACAGTGTGCACGTAGCTCATTGGACACATCACTTTGCTTCTTTTATGGCAGAGAAACTTAGTATGCAGCCCAAGCTGAAGGCCACTTATCAGCAGAGCTGCTCCATCACCCAATGGAGTGGTTACATTTATTATGAAAACGTTGTTCAACTTTATCACAAGTTAAAATTCTTGTACATTCTGTCCAGAGGGTGCAGGCAGAAAAGCCTGGAATGTCTTCTTTCGGGGCTCTGTTGCTACGTGGGATCTTACTGTGATAACTGAGTATTTCAAGCCCTGTCTCTGGCCCTGTGAGCTAGAGTTTCTCAAATTCCTTCTTGGAATGAGGTGGAATACAAATAAACAGACCCGTAAACAGCCTTATAAGCGTGTGAGCTCCAGTTCTATGAAGGATGCCACAAAACAGCTGATCTGAAGTCTTCCTATTTACATGCATTTTTTTTGTGAGACAAATGAAAGGGTAGCCCATGTGACTGAACTGATCCTACAGTGGTTGATTTCAATTTTCAGATCTTGTATCTCCCTTTGAAATCTTCACTAGTCATGGAGCTAGAAATGATCCCAAATGCCATATTGCTCCCCTGTTCACTTAAGAAACGTTCCCAGTTTGAGTCATGCTGACTTCCTGGAATTCTCTGACATCCTGGACACGTGACTTTCCCGTGGTCTGCTCCATCTTCCCAGGTGCTCTTAGGTTTAGTGGTGCTTTTTTGTTCTTCCCAGCCTCTTTCTGACTTTCTGTCTCTTCTGGCTGGTTTCTGAGACTCACCAGCTCTGTTCCCCAAGCTCTTCCCCACCTAGCCCAAGGCTGCAGAGGTGTGAGACCACTATCTGGGGAGCAGGGCAGCCTCTCTTTGGTTCACACTGGCAGTGGAGGAACTCAGGCCCTGCTCTGCCTCTTTTGTGTAAATTAGAATGCCGACTTGTAGGGTCCTTGGAGACCGGCCAGGAACATCTGCATTTTTTAGAAGAGAAAACTGTCAGACCATTGATTCATTCATAAACATTTACCAAGGGTGCCCCATGTGCTCAGACTAGCTCCAAAATCTATCTGAAGTAAATAAAACAATCCATGAGGGTCAGGGGGAGATGGAGGTTATATCTCTTCACTGAGGTCAATTCAGGAGCCTGTTCACAAATACCTACTTTGGCACGAGTGAGTTTCCTTTATTTTCACAGACAGTGACTGTGTCCATAAAGATTCATCAAGGGCTGCCCATGCCCTGAAATGATACTTTTTCTCTCGCTCTGTTTGCGGGTCTGCTCCTGACTGTCTTAATCTCCAAGGCCGGCTGCCTCGAGAAAGAATATCACATGTCCCTGTGGACCTCACGCCTCCTACATATGAGTCACACCGAGGGAAGAGGTGAGTCATTTAAGTACTTTTTCTTCTTCCCGGGTTTGAAATTTTCATGTTGCTTTTGCAAAATGCAACAAGGGCAGGGAGGGAGATGTGAAGCGTGCAGGCTGCATCAAATCCAGACACTTCCAGAAGCGGCGGTTCAAAGCAGACACTCTCTGGGCTGGGAGAGAAAATACAGGGAAATTCAGGAGATAATGCTTGAGACAGATTGTCAATAGCATGTGGAAAGGCCACTTCACTTGATCAGCTGGGCTGTTTGGAGTAGAATTTTGATTAAAGAAGACATTCTAGGCAGGGCTGGTGCAGACAGGCCTTCTGAGCAACAGTTGCTCAAAATATATAAATGTGAACCTCAGTGCGTGAGACCAGGATGAAACAGATCTGTCAGAGGAGAGGGCCCCGTGCTTCCTCCTGTTACCAGCTCAAGGTTTGCCCTGGATGAGCACACCGGAAGTTATTCATGGAGCCCACAGATCCAAGAAAAAAGAAAACCGCTTTTGACCAATTGCATGACATGGGCAAGACCAGGGACCAGGAATTAGGTTGCCTTCCTTCCACGATCATGGGTTGATGGCCAAAGCCCTCACTGTGTGGATCTTCCCAAGCTCTGGACCCCAGGTGCTCATACCTGTCCTCCTCAGACCCCTCCCATTGCAGGTCAACCCCCAAACACAGGCAACTCAAGAATCTCAGTGGAAGAAATGTTTGTAAATATTTCAGTTACCATCATGTGGAAACTTCTAGGAAAAAAAATATTTTGCAGTCTGTATTCCCGATGCAAATTTCCTCTCCCTTTCGTCCACTGGACGCTGGAAAGTGGAAGTTACATCCATGTAGGATCGGACACGGGACTCAGTGAGGAAGGGTTACCTGTGAGTTGTTCTGTGTCATCCCTTCCAGCCCCTCATGGTGACCTTCCTGGCCCCTCTGGCTGCCCCCAACCCAGGTGTTTCCCTTGTTTCTTGTCGTCTTACCCAGGAAGGTGACTATTTCAAGGATCATGTGAAAGATGTGCTGAGAAATCTCACGATTTAATTTGTACCTGCCTGGCCAGCCTGTCATAGCCACACGTGGATCTGGGGCTTGGTTTGTGGCTTCCTGGTAGGAAGAACGTGTGTATCAACAAATGCCACAACTTCGCGGGGAAGGGTTCGGTGGCTTCTCGTCCGTGCCTCAGGGGCTGCGCACGGTAACCATGAGCTGCGTGCCCAGTTTACAGGCCGTCTGCTGTGTTCTGGTCGGCAGTTTGGCTGAAATGCTGGGTCACGGCCTCCGGAAGGCTTGCGGCTGGGGGTCTGGGCATGGCTGTGTCAGGGAGGATGGAGGACTTGGCCTTTTCCTGGTCCCTGACTCCTGCCATGTCCTCTCCATCTGAGCCTTGGGAGACAGGTAGAGAATGGGGCTAATTCACACCCTACTGGCACCAGTCACTGTGCTGACCCTTCCAAGGGGAACATTGCCTTTGACACAGAATCTCAGGGAGAATCACCCAAGGGGGACAGGGACTGGGGGAGTTTTTAAGAGCTGTACCGGGAGGGTGGCCCTGAGCACCTTCACAATGGCACTGCCAAGGTTGGCCAAGGCTCGGAAAATGGTGAACTTAAGAGGAAGCAGTAAGGGTGGGCTTCGTTCATTTCTGTCCACAACTCTCTTGGCCCTGGGTCTGATGGGTCTTGACCCGTACACCCTAGAACCCAGGTCCACGCTTTGGAGGAGGCATGGAATTTGCTGGTATAAGATTTTTCCTGGGATGACCCTCCCAGGCATTGTGGATTGTGGCTAACACGAGTCCTAGAGCAGTGGGGGAGGTGCCGGGTGCCCTGGGCTGTACGATGCACGTGCGAGCCCCATTCCCTGCAGTGGTCTCCTGGGTCCCCTTCACCAGCTCCTCTCACCCATCTACCACGAGCAGCACCATCTTGGGACCACACTTCTGCCGATGAACTCCAACGCAGGCTGCCCGGAACCCATAGGGCACCCTGGAGATGTTCCCCCAAAGTGTGACCCGAGCTCCTCGTGTCCTGCTGCCCAGGCAACAGACTGACCGCAAAGGAGTTTTGGGGAAGGAAGGCAAGAGGCAGCCACTTCTGGGGCCGGGGAGGGAAATTAGGACAATTTATTTTTTTCCCTGTTGCACTGAGTAAATAGACTTCAAGATAAATTATTGGTGCCCACAGCCTGCTTGACGCAAAACCCTTAAGTGAGAGCAGACTTTAATGAACATATGCTGGCCCGCCCTCCCCTTCTTACTTCAAGCCCACTATTAACTTTCTATGCACTCGGGAACCTTTGGCTCATGGCCTAAATAATAGAAGAATAATTAGAATAATTACTAGAGAGGGCCAGGTCAAATATCCAAGGATCTTCTTTTAACTATTTGGTTATCTTTATTTTTTTAAAAAAATGTTTGATAGTAGCCAAACCCTGTGGCTTTGCATCTAGCATATTTACTTTATATAGAAGAAAATCATTGCTTTGCATCATGAGCTGCCAGGAAAAGTAATAATCGTCGTAATTAATGACCTTGGGGCCCATTCAAATATGAATGAAACTTTCGTGCCAGTTTGGGGTTTTTTTTTTCCAAGTCAGGCTTCCACGGGGTAACTTGGAAGAAGGAATTCAGATGAATCCAGCTCACCTGAGTAGCTTACGAGGGCACAGGGACTTTGGCCAATGATTTTGTCCTTCACGTAGCTGTTCTCCCCAGGGTAAGGCAAGAACAACTCGATCCCAGATGGAGGAGCCCTGCCAAGCTGCATGTCGGTGTCAGGAGGGCCACAGCTGAGCAGAGACCCTCTGTGGGAAGGTGTCATAGCAGCCTCAGGCCCAACTCGGTGCCGGCTTCTGCTCACTGAGTAGGGTATCTTGGACGCTGCCTGGCACACACAGAGCTTCCCGACTCCAGGGCAGTTTCTAATTGCCCCTTGTCCCAGCACAGCCAGGAGCAAGGTTGTGGTTGAGCTCAGGGCTCCAGTCCCCGCTTGGGACTTGTTAGGTCTCGTACCCTGGGCCCAGACGTCTCTGAGTGCTGGTAACTCTGCTTCCTTAATTGTAAGATTGGAGAGAGTAATGTTACCCACCTCGCACAGGGTTACGGGATTGCAGTTGATGTTTTCACTGGAACGCCTGACCTGAAATAAAGGGCAAATTCACGTTAGCCTATTGTTTAAATTCCATCTCTGCATATTGTAACTACTAAACAAACAAACAAAAAATTGGAAAAGGACACCCATGTGCCACCCCCGGGTAAGACACCCTTGGTCTCCTGCCTTGCCCATGTTAATGGCATGTACTCAAGGCCCTGGTCCTATTTCCTGCCAGCCCCAGTTTAAAGGTCTCTGGTACAACTCTGTGGATAGCAGATATGAGGGGGTGGGTAAGGGGAGAAAATGTTGAGAGCACCTTTTCCCTTTAAAACATAAAACCAGGCAGACTGATTGAAAACAGCCACTGGAAGAGCCAGGTTGCATGAAATCAGCAAAGAACTTGATATAATCCTTACCCTAGAAAGATGCCGAAGACAGGTCCCGCCCTGGAGGAGCGGTAGAAACTGTGGGAGAACAATGCTCACTTGCCAGGCACACCTGGGTGGCAGGTGTCCAGGGCAGGAGCTTGCAGAGCCCATTGTAAGTGGAAGGTTCCCGAATGGAGGATGCTCTCCACAGGTTCCTACCTGCCCCCCCGTTGGCCATACTGCTGTCAGTGAGGTCTGCGGTTGGGGATCGCCTTGCCACCAGAGCGGGATCAGAGGGGTTCCTGTGCTGATGCTGGGGCTTTGGGAGAACAGCTGTCCCTGTGGACAGAGGTGCCCCAGGATGGGGGGGCATTTCTAGCAGAGGGCTCCCCTCCAGAACCCAAGTGCCTTGTAGCATGCCCCTGCCCCTCCCCCGCATGCCCAGGAGTGAATGATGGCTAATCCCGTCTGCTTCTGCACAGCCAGGCAGCCATCCAGCATGTCACCGCCGTCTTTAAATATTCCTCCTCCTCGTTTTTGGTAATTAATAATGTGCATCCATAATGCCAGCCTTCAAACCTGAATCTGTTGTAAACTTGACAGACTCCCACAGCCTCTCTGTTGAGTCTGCTTTTATCCTAAAAGTATCAGGGATGCTGGCGAATAACCACACCGAGAAAAATGATGACCTGAGAGGCATGGCTTTGGCTGCATGGTGGGCATTGGGTTAGCTAAGGGCTTGGTGCCATCGTGGCCAGAGCGCCTAAGAACAGCTGAAATCGCTTCTCCCACCACAGCAGGAGTCTGCATCCTCGCGTGTCCCTAAGACAACGATGAGTTTGCAAAGTTCATAAAGTGAGGGGTTTTGCGTCTGAAATCTTCTTGTGCAGTTTCCCCTCCCCCTGTCCACGCCACGGCCCCCAATTCCTTTTCAAGACCTGCTTATTCATGCAGAGGGCACTCAAACTCCAGAATCGCAGGGCATTAAACCATCACTGTACCTCCCGCGTTTGAGAGATTCCTAAATGAGAACTTATTATCAACCTGTCATTCTTCCGTAATTATCCACAGCTAGGATGCTTTCGGTTGTTTCCATATCATTTGGAATGACATAGACTAGATATTACCCTTGTCTGTGTATCGCGCACAGTGAGCTTTGCAGCAGGTACTCACCCATTTGCATTGCGAAAGAGGCCGGGGCCTGACAGAGATTTTTTTGAGTTATTAGGAAGCACTTATTAGTAGAGATGGAATCATCCGCCACATCATTTCCTTCCTCATAATCATTATTTCTACAAATTCTCAGCACCTTCCAAAAATTCTAGGGCACGCTGTCTAAAAAGATCGCCTGCCGCTGAAAGCATTATTCATTTGGGTTAATATAGCTCCAAATTCGGATGGTTTCTTCCTTAACATTTTCCAGAGATCATGGAAGGAACACCTGGGGGAAAATCACTCTGTATGTTGCTAAAATGCAGACTAACATGTGTGCATATGTCTGTGTGTATGTGTGTCTATGTACAATATAAGAAACTGTGTGTGTGATGCATACACAAAATATAAGAAAAACATATGGCACAGATGTGTGGGTGCACACACAAGATACAAGGAAAATGTGTGTGTGGTGTACACAGGCATCACATGTGTGTGTCTATGCGTGTGTAGGTGTATTTATTTGCACCTGTACATGTTTATGTATGTGTGTGCACACATACATAGGTGGATTTTAAACCCTGAGCCAATGAATGGCGGAAGGCTTGCTGCTTAATAGGTGTTTAAATTTGCCTCCTAAAGAAAATTCTACACTAAAAAAAAGCTCAGTTGCGGTAGCAGCGAGCATGTAGGATTTGGAATGTTCCCAACCACTCTGCATTCAACCCTTCCTTTTTTTTTTTTTTTTTTTTTTTGCGGTACGCGGGCCCCTCACTGCTATGGCCTCTTCCGTTGCGGAGCACAGGCTCCGGATGCACAGGCTCAGCGGCCGTGGCTCACGGGCCCAGCCGCTCCGCGGCATGTGGGATCTTCCCGGACCGGGGCACGAACCCGTGTCCCCTGCATCGGCAGGCGGACACTCAACCACTGCGCCACCAGGGAAGCCTTCAACCCTTCCTTCTATAATTAGTCATTTTCATACTGTTTAAAAATCCCTTGGTGTCAAGTGTACGATCAGACACTCCACTTGTCTCAGAACAAGAACCACAAAAAGAGCAGCCTTTGGAATTTGACCATCACCCCGTCTGCCCTCTGCTTTTACCCTCTCCTTATTTCTTTCCTTGCTCAGCTTTCCTGCTCCTCCATTGAGGACACAAGGCTGTCTCGGAGCTCACCTCGCCAGGTCTTCTTTGGTCTTTCAGAGGGTCCCTTGCTGTCCCTTCTCCCCAGAGAGGCCCAGTCGGGTGTGGCTCCTGTCCTATGGAGGCTCAGGGAGAAAGGTCTAGAGCTTTTTCCCTTCGAGATGGGCTGGGCTCTGCAGCTCTCTCTCCCCACACCTGTGAGCAGGCCTGGCTCTGCTGCCACTCTTTCCTGCTACTCGGTGGCTGGGGGCTGGGGTCACCAGGTTGCCCCTCCTGTTCCGCCGTCTGTGGGTAGAGGCTGCTCCGCCGAGCCTTGGTCCCCGGGTCCCTTCCTCAGGGCCCAGCAGGGCAGGTGTGGTGTGCCGGGGAAGGGGGCAAACGTGCACTCTGCCCCCTGGATGAAGAGAGCCGGAGCAGGGACCCCGAGGATGTTTTCAGCAAAGCCCCTGGGGACTTCCCAGGGAACGTGGAATTAAATTTCAGTATCATCATTATTATCAATTATTATTTATTTCGTTACCACTGGTGGCCCTAGCATGCTGCAGCTTTAATGTTTCAATAAGACCCTATTTGTACAGTCCCCACCAGGGTCCCGAATTTCAGTCCTTGTCCAAAGCACCTTCTTCGTGAAGTTTTAATGATTTTTAGATTCTCACATTAAACCTTTCTTGTCTTTCATCTTCCTGTGTCTTTATACTTCCCCTGCAAGCACTATGATCCTCTTTTTAGCTTTTCCTTGAAGGTTTGCATTTTTCTGGTCTTTTCTTTTTTTACTGATTTTTCTTTTGCTTTTTTGTCCTTGCCATTCCCTCTGCTGGCAGGTACAATTCCAAGGCATTCTCCAGCTCCAGGTAAACCTCTCAGCTGAGAATGTGTTTCCTTCCTTCTGCCTTCTGTATCCAACATCTGTGCTGGGTGGTGTGTGCTCCATCGTGGCACGGAATCCGCTGGGACTCCCCACTCGTATTCCACGGCGTGTTTTGGGGCTGTGATGAGCCCCAAAAGGCTTCAGAGGCTGGGATGAAGGAGAAGCCAGGCCGAGGGGTGCCATCTACACCAGGAGAGGGGCTCTGCCCGCCCTGGGGCTCCAGCTGACCCCTTTGGTGCCTGGGCATCGCTTTCTGATATGACGTGTGACATTCAAGTTGAATTTAAACAAATTAGGCCTAATGTAAATCAATAACCATTTCTGAGTTCATTAAGGAGTTGGCAGGCACTGTTTTATGAACCTTATTGTTTAAGAGAACCCTGAGCACCATTCTGTGAGCGCTCTGGAAATGTGAATGCTGTGACCCAAATGCACAAATTTATTAGAGCTTGTTAGACTATGCTAGAATATAATTTTAGACACAATTTCTTTATCACTAAAAAAGAAAGAAAGAAAGAAAGAAAGAAAAAAAGAAGGAAAGAAAGAAAGAAAGAAAGAAAAAGAAAAGGGCCTGCTGTTGGAAAAGCAGAGCATGATGCTAAAGCCCCATCCTTCAGTTTCTGTCTGTGGAGAACTTCGTCTAAATCAAGCAAAGACAAGCTGACTACAAATTATGTTGAACCGCACGGAGGTGAGGTCGGTGCAGCCCCATTCCGGGGAGCGTTTATCAAACACCACAAACTGACATCCGTTTTCTTCAGATCTGATAGATCACAAGATACAAGCCAGAAGAATCGTGGCATCAAACAGCACCTCCCCCCATCACTTTTTGGAATGAAATGCGCACAAGGAGCCCCTCTCTGCACTAGTTCTATAATCCCCCTAAACTACAGCTGCCCTTGGGAGCGGTACACTCAGGCTTCAGAGAAAAAGAATTAGTGTTTCATTTTCCAGAACTGTCACACCCCACCTTAATGAGCATTTAAAAGAGATGAATGTGCTGGGAATGAAAAGATTTATTTGAGATATTTAAATAATCCCTCTCAGCTAGAACTAAACTGACCCCCTCGGCTCCCACAGTGATATTTTTCTGTTATTTTTGACAATATTCAAGAGAAGTTTGTTGCTTCCCCTGCCTTTGTGTAGACCCATGCCCTGTGTGTTGGCCCTTCTAGGAGAGGTGGGAACGCAGGCGCAGATGCCTTCCTGCTCCACACCAAGCACACCAGTCAAGGTTGTTAATTACATTTCCGAATGCAAACAGCTAAACAAATATCTCGTTAATTTTTTTTTTTTTTTTAATGAATAGTACAACAGACCTTCAACACTTTACAGCCCACTAAACATCCTCATGAGAGTTATGGTGCAGTCCGTTACAATCAGCCATGAAGTACATTACAAAGGTAATGTGGGTTTAAGAAGGAACTACGGCAGAATGTATATTTTCATTATCAAAAACATTAAGCCATTTATCCTGACGAGTCAGAATTATCATTAATGGCTGGGAATTTATGGTGCCAGATCTTAAACTAATGTGAATGATTCCAGGTGTTACTAATGGCTTCAGTGAAATGTGCCGGGATCTAAGTCTTCCACTAAATCTGAGGTAATAGTCGGACCCTTAATCTCGACAGATGAGGAGCAATTTAACTGACACGTTGATTGGATTCTGGAGGCTGAAATGGCACCCATTGTGAAGGGACACGGTCAAACAGCAGTCCGGAGGGTGACTTAGAAGTCATCGCCTTTCCAGGCGCCCCTGCACTGGGGGGCACGAAACCTACTTGGCAAGCGATGATATTTTAAGTGTGTGGTTACTTTTGTGACATTTGCGATGACAAAGTTCAAGAGGCTCCTGTCAGCTTTGAAGGCTTCTCTCTAAAATTTTGGGAACATTCTTTGAGGCAGTGGACTGTCCAGAGCAGCTGAGGGGAGATGTCAAGCCAGGTAAATATTTAAATGGAGTCCCACCTGTGATAGTTTAGTTTAGTGCAGCCCTAGGAGCAGGCTTTGTCCTGCTGTGTACAGTGTGACACCCACCTTGCTCCCTGTTGGAGGTTTCTGCTAGATGCCTTTGCTGAATGGAACTAGGAGCTAGCTCCCTGCCTGATTCTGGGTCAGGATCATAATCATGCACAGAATTGGACCTTGGAGGCTCCAGGGCTCCCCAGGTCCAGAGGCACATGGAGCTGGACATCTGTCCAGCCTCTACCCTTGTGCTCATTAACAGTGACTACTGGTGCTGCCCGACCCAGTACCCTGCACGCGGTGAGTGCGTGCTGGATGTTTCTGACTGCTGTCAACCTCCTTTGAAAGCACATAAAAATAAATTATCCATAGGTTTACCTGTCGGGAAGATAGATTCGGTGCGTCTGAGTGTTGCAGGCATTTCGAGTGACAGGGGTGCCTATCATGCTCCCGTAATAGGGTCAAACAGCTGGACGGGGATTTAATGCTCAGCAAGGCCAGAAGGGCCGAGCACTTGTAGGGGAGGAAGGGTGGAGTGATGGGAGACAGCGGGGCCTGTTTATTACAGCATTTTTCTGCTTCACTGCAGACCTGTAATGATTGCCACAGAGCCCAGAGCCCAAGCGACGGCTGCTTTCTCTCTTTCCAGCACTTCGAGGAACTCGGGTGAATGCAGAGGACCTCGTCTGCCTGCTGACCTCTGGCTCTGCCCCATCAAGGTTCAATCTACTTCTCCTGACAAGCATCCGGGAGCCGGTTCGGGTTGCATTTGATTGGTCCGCGTAGGTTAAATAAAACTTGGTTCAATTAGTATTTCAGAATGCCTTGTCAGGATCAGGTATTTTAATGAAGGGACAGGTGCTCCATACGTCCAGGGCCCCTTTCCTCCGACGCCCTCCGTGGGTGTCTACAGAGCCTTCTGCCTCCGAAGAGAACGGGAAGATGTAAAGGCTGAGCCGTCGATGTTTCTTGAGGTTCTGAGAAGCTTACATGGTGTTTGTAAGAGGAAGACGGCTCAAGGAGGGTTCACCCAGGTGGGGAAGCAGGCTGTCTGTGGTCATGAGGTTCACATGGGCGCTGACGTGGGGTGATTCCCTTCTGAAGCTGAGGAAGGCCAAGCCACATTTGGGTCATCCTACTGTGTTCCCAGGGGCCCGCACTCTGAGCTGGGTTTGTCCCAGTAGGGTTTGCTGCAGGCCCTCTGCAAACCCTGGACACCGTGTGAGTCTGGCTTGAGCTGGATTCCTCCTGTTGGCCCCTTCACTGCCTAAGAGTAAACTAGGGGCCCCAGTACCACTCTTAACTATTCTGTAATATAAGGTGAGGTTCTGTTTTGTTGTATTCCATCAAGATGTAAAGCCCCCCTCTCTGTAGTAGGAATGGAGGAGCCAGAGGAGAGCCAGGCCTGGGGCTGCCGTCCCGGAGCTCAGAGACCGACAGGGAGACGGGGAGCAACGAAGACTGTGTCAGGGGTGAGGGAGGGAAGGCCACAAGGCCAGCTCTGCTGTGCTGCTCCTCGGCGTTTCCCGGTCAGCGTGCGGACACCTTGATACTGTGGCCTTGCCTCGGCTTTCTTACGGGGCACGGCTTCCCGGGGGCCACAAGATGAGCTGTGAGGACTGTCACTGCATCAGAAGCAGAGGTGAAGGATACCCTGCAGCACCTGGTCTTAACGAAATCCCAGGTGGAGTGGAATCCAGGTCTCACCTCGAAGACACACACCCTGTAAATTGACCACTTTTCCTTTTCTCTGGTTTGGAGAAAGACGCAGTGCACCTTGGACCACTGGAACCAGAGTCCGGTACATTCGAAGGAAGGAAAAGACTGTCATGAAGCCCTCACAGCATCGGTGGAAAGGGGAGCTTCTACACTGGCAGGGGAATGATACTATTTGTACGGCAAGAACTAGAATTGTATTTCCAAGTGATGAGATAATAAGTCCATGACAAGTACTTATTGCAGATGCTCATTTTTTCTATGCCATCCTCTGCCATTGCCAGCAGAGGGTCAGGTTCAAGTGGAAAGTTGTGAAGCACCGCATGAAAGCAGCAAATGCTTTTCCATTGGGAGAAGACTATTCCAAGGCTGCGTCTTCAGGTGGGGAGCCCAGTCCTTGCCCAGACATGCTCCTGTGGCCTCAAGGCACAGCGCTGGGGGCACGTGCTTCCCACAGCCATGCCAGGCCCCCGCTGGGGGGTAGAGTGGGAGGGGGCTTCAGAGGTACTGGATTCAGGCCCAAGAGGGTGGAGACTCTGTCTGTGAAAGGGGATGGTCCTGTGTTGGTGGCCTTTGTGAGTTTCCAGAGGTGACAGATTACCTGACCACATCCAACGGTTCAGATTTTGTTTGAAATTATGAGTCACATTCTCTACTGGTCACAAATTGGATGCCCTGGATGCTCATGGATTCTTGGGGAAAGCTCACACTGGTGCAAATACTCAGGACAGTGATCGGCGGTATGTAGGGAAATTCAGTATGTGTATCCTGTAGCTCATGGCAGCACCATTTGCTGTAGGGGACACATTCCTTGCAGGTTCTTTTGCTATAGTGAGGGGGAGGGGCAGGCTAGTCGAGCATCTCCAGGGCATTCAATAAATGCAATGTGCATATGATAGTAGCCCTTGAGACTCACAGAGAGCAAGGTGGACAAATCTTTAAAATGTACCACTTGGTGGAATAAGTAAAAATACAGAGTGCAATCTATAAGACCATACCGCTATATAAGTTAAAATCGTATCCATACACGAGACGATGTTTAAAGCTAGGTACCTGTAAAATGTGTACAGGTAGAACACACTGGAATGGACCCTCGGGGGTTGGGGACGGAGCAGGAGTAGAAATAGGAGAAGAGACAGATGTTTAATTAAATGAAATAAAGGTGAGGTCCAGCATGAACAATGGTGAGATTGTGCCGTGCACTGAGCTGTGATGAATGCAGTTCCACCCACCTGAGGGGCAGCTGAAGACAGGTGAGTACATGGACCGATGGTGGTTCCCACCCGGGTTGTGATCCCCAGTGCAGGACAGAGGAGGCAGTGTCCTTGCGCTTGCTCAAAGCAGGAGCGTCAGCGTCACACAGAGCGGGGCTTTCTAAGGATGGGGCTCTGTCTGCTCACCCGCCTTGGTTTGGGGGTCTTGGCACAGTGCACAGCACTGAGTTGGGGTCCAGTCGACGTTTTCAAGTGAACCGCGATCTAGTTACTTACATACAGTGTCTTCCTCTCTTTTTATGATTGTAAAAGTAAAGTATATCTGGTAAAAATGTTCAAACATTGTCAAAGAGTATACAGTGCACACAAGACCCCTCCCATTCTTAGCCCCCAGCGGCTCCCCCAGAGATAACACCACTGGTGTTCCATATACTCTCAGAAGTTTCTGGGCATATACGCCCATGCAGGATGACATCACCCTAACAACAGCTCCATATTGATTGTAATAATGATGATAATCCTTTATGTGTGGACAGCACTGTGTAATTGATGGAGAATGCCCCCGGTGAAGCTGTAACCAGGACAGAGGCTTCTCTTCAGTTTTATACACGAGGATGCTGAGACCCAGCAGTTGAGCTTCTTGTGTTCCCATGCACAAGGCTGGAGTAGGGCCCAGGCACCCTTTAGCATCTCCCAGGTGTGACTGCAGTCTGGTCCAGAGGCAACACTC
>RJWK010000039.1:0-133932 GCA_004363435.1 Platanista minor | reverse complement strand
CTCCACCCCGACCCCAGCTCTCAGTTTCCCACCTTTAAAAGGAATCAGTTGGAAAAGATAATGCCTGTGTCTGCCACCCTGTGGTCAGGGTGCTAGGACAGGGTGTCAGGCAGCATTTGCAAAAGCTCAGGGTTTCCCAGTGATGCAGAGCATGGCCTTTAGGAGACCTGGCTGGGGAACCCAAATGCACTGTGATTACAAAGAGAAGAGGGGAAATAAGCTTCAAAAACCTGATGTGTTAAGATGATATAGCTCCAGGTGACAGCTTGTGATCCCCCGGGCCACTCATCTCCAAACCTTTCACCGTTATCACTGTCAGACCCACTTAATGCTCTGCACACACACACACAACCGTTATGTATTAATGCACCCAATATGTATATATACATATAAGTATAATATACGAATTATTATATGTTATCCATTATACAACATATGTAAAACCATAAATGAAAAATAAATGATTAAAGAAAACATAGTCAACAATACTGCACTATGCACTCTAACATTTGTTAAGAGGGTATAGAGCTTGTGATAAGTGTTCTTACCACCACAAAACAAAACACAAAAACAGAAACAAAGGGACACGGATTATTTCACAATATATACAAATGTCTGATCATTATGTTGTGCACCCCAATCTAATTAGGAGGAAAAAGCATCAAAAAAAAAAAAAAATCCCAGTTGAGGGACATCCTAGGAAACATCTGACTACCACTCTTCAAAACTCTCAAGTTCATCAAAAACAGGAGAGTCTGGGAAACTGTCCCAGCCAGAAGGAGCCTTAGAAGGCATGATGATTAGGATTTCAACATACCTTTTTCGGGGGACACAGTTCTACCCATAACAGAGGTCGTGTGTATCATGCTCACGATTGCAGATGCCGTGTAAGGGTCAGAAACCACGTCTGTCACTCCTTGTCCTCTGTGGCCCTTCTGCTGTATCTCTCCATAAGGGTCCAAATTCACATTTTCGTACAAGTAGGCAATTCTCTGCCCTATCATCTGAAGTGGAATAAATGTACAGGGTTGGAATCCTTCCTGCATGAAAGGATATCTCAATTTTTATGACTTTAGATATTACCATAGAATATTCCAGAGAAGTATGTGCCCAATCTACAATGTCAGGTACCATGGGGAAGGGAATCTATTTTGCCAGACTTTAACTAGCACCAGAGGCTGCCTTTTCTTTTTTGTTAATGTGAAAAAAAAAAAAAAAACTAAAACCACACTGGTCAGCTTTTATATTATTTCTTCATTCAATGCCTCCACACTGAGCTATACACTTCATGAAGAGGAAGATATCTTTTTGGCCACCATTAATGTTTGTTGACTGAACAAATGACAGATAAAAATGAAGGAATGAATGCAGGTGTTGGCCCCAAGCTGTTCACAGTGTGTGTAGTAGGTACAATGTGCAAAACAGGGGACTGGACCTCACAGG
This sequence comes from Platanista minor, assembly GCA_004363435.1. Classification (NCBI taxonomy): domain Eukaryota; kingdom Metazoa; phylum Chordata; class Mammalia; order Artiodactyla; family Platanistidae; genus Platanista; species Platanista minor. Next base: position 132,489 of record RJWK010000039.1, on the reverse strand, counting down.
GTGCCCAGATGCAGAGAGAAAAAGCATCTACTGAGCTCTCACCCGGTGCTGGGCCCTGGGAGTGGGGGTCGCCCCTCAGCTCCATGCAGTCAGCTCTACAATGATCCCATTTCACAGGTAAGGAGACTGAGGCCCTGGTCACAGAGCTGACCACGATGGATTCCAGAACTAGTGCCTTGGTCACCCTGCACATGCTTCTCAGGCCACAGGAACTGCCCCTTAATCATGGAGCAGCAATCACCCCTGTGGAGAAGACCTGGTGCCTGCAAGGAGGTTCTGCCCGCGGGTGTCTATAAACCAGTGTCATTCATGCAAGAGGCGTGGCCTCTCGCATGGGGCTCTCCTCTACCTGGGTCCACCGGTGACTTGACGAGGGCCATGACACAGCCAAGTGTTGCTTAGGTAAGGAGTGGCCAAGAACGGAGGAGGTTTTCTCATGAAACGACCCTGGGAGTTACGGCCCACACTGGAAGCGTGGGTAATTGCCATTTTTAATGGGGTTGATTTAGTAGCAGCAATTTTGCAGTTTTCCCTATTCCCTGAAGCTGTCACCTGGGCCCCCACACACCTGGGAGAGATGGGGGGCTGCAGGGTTTTCTAGGGGTCCCCCGGGCCCGGCCAGCTCCAGGCAGGGCGCCGACTCCTCAGACCAGCTTGGGACTCATTAGCCCCGAGCCCGGAGATGGGGAAACTGGAGGCGCTGGCTTCCCAGGGTGCCAGGTCCTGCCTCTCCGGTGGGTGACACGGCAGGTGCAAACTATCCATGGGCGGGAAAGAGGGTGCGGGCCCGGGGCGTGTCCTGCTGTCCCTGCAGCGGGCAGTCGTCAAGGTCACATGCGTCCCTGTCGGACAAAGTGGAAAGCATGAAGCAATGGCAGAGGGTCTGCGGATGGAGACACTGGGCGTCTTATCACTTTAAATGGTACATGTTTTCACGCTTATTTCACTCTTAATGAAAGGGCTGCTCGTGCAGAACGGAGGATTCGGGCCTCAGGGGACCCTGTGGCCGTGATCTGTGGACTTCGCTCTGGAATGGCACCTGAGGGGGGAGGGAGAGGGCGGGTCCGGCTGCCCGTTCTCGGTGCTGGTGCTTCCTTTCCCCGGGACCCGATGGATGACGGAACTGCACTCCCCACCCCATGGCCACTTTCAGATTCAGCGTACAAAAGCCTCTGACCTCTGTCAGCAGTTCTTGACCTTGGGAGTCTACTCAAGGTCCCTGGGGGTGAGGGTCCCAGGGCGCTTGGACCAGGTGTGTTTCAGGTGGGCCCACCTGTGTCCTGAGAAGCCACCAGCATCCAGGGCCTCGGCTGTAGAAGCCGGGCCTCAGGCCTATCAGGCCTCATCTTTTGGGGGGGGGGGATGGGCCCCTCTCACGTTGGGAAGCTAGCTGTAAGAGGTGGTGCCCCTCCCTGTGGTCCCTCCACAGGCTTGGGAAGCCCCTGTGGGCACTCGATGGGTCCTCCAGGGCTCTGCACGCCTTAAACAGGGAGTGCAGGCCAGATGCTGCTGTGTTGCCGGATGCTGCTGTGTTGCCGGATGCAGAGGATGTCTGCCTGCAAAGGCTCCAGGTCAGGCAGGTGCCAAGTGGACCAGGCGGGGACAGCTCACCTGGACACTTCCCACTCCGGGAGAGTTTTATATCATCTGATGGCGCAAGAAGCAGCATCTGACTCACAGACTTAGAGAAGGAACTTTTGGTTACCGGGGAAGGGTTGGGGTAAGGGATAGTTAGGGAGTTTGGGGTTGACATGTCCACACGGCTATATTTAAAATGGCTAACCAAACAAGGACCTACTGTCTAGCACAGGGAACTCTGCTCAGTATTCTGTAATAACTTAAAAGGGAAAAGAATTTGACAAAGAATAGATACATATATATGTATACCTGAATCACTTTGCTGTCCGTCTGAGACTAACACAACATTGTTAATCACCTAGACTCCAATATAAAATAAGAAGTTAGAATAAAAAAATCAGCATCCTCTGAGACTGGAGCCACACTGGTTAGCTACACTCTGGCAGCAGGGGCACCTGCTTCCTCTTCGTGGTGACTGCATTGATCAGGTAAGGACCACCCTGCCTGCTGAGGGCTCTGACCAAATTAATGCAAGTGCCCCATTCTCCAGCCCCCGAGCTGTGGCTTCTGGGTGTCCACTGTGGGGGCCACAAGGGGTGTCCCTCTGATGGCACCATGTGCCTCCAGCTGGGCCTTTCCCCATGGCCTCTGGGCAGGGAGGGAGAATAGAGGCTACTTTGCTGCTCTGATTGTAACCAGAGGCCTCGAGAAGAACCCACTCAGCAGAGAAGTTCAGTTCCATCACCTTCTTTCCCTGCACCCTGGCGGCCCCATGGGATGGGGCATGGGCCAAGCTGGGTCCTTTTTATCTGCAGGACAGTCCGTGGGGATACTTGTTTTAAGTCCGACCAGGCGTGCTCTCCCCGTACCCCTCAAGGGTTTCTTTGGTATCACGATGGCCCCATTTGCATTTCACAGACACCCACGTCCTGGCAGCCTAGGCAACTGGTGAAGAGCATCTGAATGGGTCAAGGCTGCGGATCCCTTAGTTTGATGCTGCGGGTCCTGAACGGGGGAAATCTCGGCCCAAGCCCATGTACCCGAGCCCTCCTGGTCCTCATGAGGGAATGAGGGATTTTGTAGGAAGGAGGCCTCCCCTGCCTGGCATGGCCCTGGTAGAATTGCCTGGCTATTACTCCAGGCGGCTGTCCGGCCCACCTGCAGAGCATGAGCTTCTCAGAGGCCTTCTCCCCCTCAGAGCCCCTCTCTCGTCACCTGCTTGGTGGTGTGTGATGCCTCGTCCCCAGGGACGCAGGTCAGGTGTCAGGGCATCGAGCCCCCTCCTCCTGGCCCCGAGCTCTTGAGAGCCTGTCTGTCACTTGACCTGGAGGCTGGTGGAGTCTGGGACCCTCCATAGCCACCGTCAGGGGATTCTCCCCTCTACCAAGGGATGGTCAGCACCTGCCCTCTGCAGGAGGTAGCCCAGCCTCAGGGCAGACAGTGCTGTCAGGTAAGTGTCTCTCCTGTCCTTCTTCCCAGAGAGGACCCCAGACCCTGCAGACAGCCCACTCTGCACCCCAGGGTCTTGCTGTGAGGGGTTAGGCCATATGCTCTCACTCACTCTGGGTTCACTTGTCCCGAGGATTTCAGAAGGGCAGGTTGACGGTAATTCTGAAAATGCATTCTGTTGGCTTGGGTGGGTCCCTGCCTCTGTCCTAGACCATGATGGGCATCAGCCAGGCTTATCGGAAATAAGCCACGAGAACAGAAGAAACGCCAGAGATGGTCTTCGCCTTGGCATGAGCTTTCTGTGTCTCAGAGGTTCAATTTTTGGCTTCCATGAGAGCGTCCCATTAGTGGGCCATGCTCGTTCCCTTTTTAATATCTGCATTCGCCTGCCTTTGCATCCTGTCACCCGGTCTCTGGAGGGGAAGATGACACAGTTGTCTTCTGTTGCTGATGCCATAACGCAGAGGGGATGTCGGCAGACAGCGGTCCAGAGTTCTGGGCACCGGACCAAGAGACCATCGCATCCTTGATCCCACGAGCGGGAAACCTCAACTCCAGGAGATCCTGCGAGACCTTGTATAGCCCTGCTGGGGGTCACCGGAAGTCTGTTGTTGTCCCATAAAAATTGTCAACCACTCGTAACTGAATCCAGTTAGAAGGAGTTTGTCTAACTTTAAACAAATGGCGAACCAAGGAAGCAATCTCTGGTGAGCTGCAAATTTTATGCCTTGGCGCTTTGCAGCGTTGTCAGGCCGAGCACATACCCAACTTTGAGCCAAATACACTAATGCTGAGAATTAGTTTAAAGGCACAAGAGAGACTAGGAAAGAGAGAATGATTTTTAGAACTTAATCATTTAAAGGCCCCATTTGCTGTACTGGACTATATAGGCTGATGGGATCTCCTGCTCATTTCATAATTAAAATATTCCAGGAGTTCTAATTTAAGGATATTAACTCCTTTTCAACAAACCTTATATCATGTGTCCTTCCTTTGCCCTAGTTTTTTTTTTTTTTTTTTTTAATTTCTCCATGGAGACGGTAAATGTTTTTAATAAAAAGTTGATAATCCACTTTCTCTATACTTTAAAAGTAACTGGGGTTAAGCCTTATGATCATATTACTTGATGTGTTCCATTTGGGGTTTTTCCTTTCTTGAAGCCTGAGCCAGAGACGTGAGGACAATTTATGAATTAGAGGGAGTGACATCATGCTGGCCTGTTTGAACAAACATCCCATAATAAGTGGATGCTGAAAGATCACTCTGGTGTCCACGGTGCTAAGTAGACTGGCCCCGGACCAGGGGCTGGGGTCCAGGTGTGGAGGGCACAGAGCTGCCGCCTGGGCTCCACTCTACTTAGAAACAGCAGTGCTGTGTAAACCGTATGCATTTATATGTCCTTCAGAAAGTAAATGGCTAAACCAACTGTGGTATATCCATCCCAGGAACTATTACTCATAAATAAAAAGGGGAACAAATTACCAATATGCACTAACGCTTGGGTGTATTTTCAGAGAATTATGCTGAGTGAAAAAAAACCAGTCTCAGAAAGTTAGATGTTGTCTCATTCCATTTATATAACATTCTGTTTGTTGTGGTTCAATACGTGTGGAGATGCATTGCTACTTATGTTATTTAAGCCATTATTTGTTGATTGGCACATAACCCTCTTGAACTGACAAAATTCCAGAAATGAAAACAGATGAGTCATCAGCTGGGGATGGGTGGTGGTGCCTGGGGGTGTGGCCCAAGGGACAGGTTATAAAAGGGCAGCCTGGGCAGGTGGTGATGGAAACGTGCTGGGTCTTGGCAGTGGTGGTGGATTCAGGAGCCTACGAACGTGTTGAAATTGTATAGAACTAAACAGCCACGCATGCAAGAAATGAGTCCACACACAGCCAGGCACTATAAATAAGGCTGTTTTCGTGTCACTTTCCTGGTTGTGATGTTGCACAGTTTTGCCGGATATTACCGGTGGGGAAGCAGGGAATGGGTGTGTGGGATCTTTTGGCGTCATTTCTGACAAATGCGTGCGAATCTTCAATTATCTCAAAATTTAAAAAAAATTAATTCAAATAAAACATAAGTCCAACTTGTCTCAGAATTAAGTGAAATATCTGCCGGTAATAGCAGGAGGGTGTTATAATTTGTTGCTGTTTCTGACTGATTTCTGTGTGCTTTCCAATGACTGCCTGCCTCGCTGATGGAGAGTCAGTTCTGATCTCAGTGAGGACTCTTCAGAGTCTGTGGCTGGTCCAGGTGGTGTCCTAGCATGCTCCCTGGGGGTCTTCGAGGGAGGAGCCCTGAGCTGTGCCAGCCTGAGGAGCTGGGAGAGTTCTGCAGAGTCTGGCAGGAGGCCTCAGAGAGGCTAGGCTGGTGGGCTCCCTCCTGCCCTGGCCGCCACCCCAGTGGGTGCTTCCGCTCAACGAGGAAGCTGAGCATCGACTCGAACTCAAGGCTGAAGATAACCCGGCCCGCCCCACGCTGCCTAGGGGACCCCCAGCTGGTCCCTGAACATCTCTGTTCCTGGCTGAATTTTTCCTCATTTGGAAATGAGAATAAAAAGAAACTGACCTCAAGGGTGTGGAATGGGACTCTGAAGAGCTACCACAGGCTAAAGTCCTTTCAAAGTTCCTACACATGTGGCTACTTGTACCCAGAGGCCCCAGACTCAGCTGGGACCGGCAAAGGTGAGGCTGCCCAGACCAGGGGCTGAGGGCGAGGTCCTGAGGGTTTAAAGGCCCGGTCGTCTGGGACTGGGTGATGACACCTTCATCCAGATGTACAGGGAGAAGGTGACCACGGGCAGGTGTGAATTCCCACCCAGGCCTGGGGACGTGGTGAGGAGTGAATGCGCTACGGGGTGGGGGGTGACCGGTACTCCAGGAGCTACGGGCCTGGGTAAGTGCGGAGAGGAGCTGGGTCTCCAGGGCTGGAACCTTGAGAGGACCGGCCTGCCTGTTGCTCCCTGGAGGAGGTGACAAGATGCTGGAGGCTGAGAGAGGCCCGGGGAGAGCAATGCTACAGAAGCAGAGGTCCAGGGCCCGGGCTGACAAACCAGCCACTGAATCCCAAAGCCTTGCTGCTTGTTCTGCGGACAGGGGGGGTCTGCTTTCCCTTTCAGAACCTGGGTTCCTCATTATTAGAGCAATGGAGGACCAAAGCAGTGTTTTACTAACTGGTCTCCGGGTCCTAGAAGTTCCATGGACCCCTTTCATGGGCCACAGGAGGTGAGAGGGCTGGGGCCGGTTCATCCACTGTGTGATCGCTGGGTGTGTGTGTGTGTGTGTGTGTGCGCGCGCGCGTGCGTGTGTGTGCGCGTGTGTGTGCACGTGCGCGTGTGCGTGCGTGTGTGTGTGCGTGCACGTGCGCATGTGCGTGTGTGTGTGCGCGTGTGCGTGGGTGTGTGTGTGTGCGCGCGCGAGCTACACTGATAGACCTTCTCCTTAACAGCGGCTTGATTGAACAAAAGTTTGGAAGTTAATAAATAGATGACATTAGAGGGGCGTTTTACTTCTAAGATCCTGGAAAGACACTTTAAAAGGAGCTGTAAGTTATAAGACCCAATACTCTGTCTACGCCACGGAAATCTTTTAGCCCTCTGACCAGCTGACCCGAAGCCGTGTCACTCAACCCCTTCTCGTATGTATTCACGTCCCTCCTCAGGAAATATCTGTCTTACAATTCTCACTGTGGGATTCCTGCCGGGGACAGCGTACATCAGGGAAGACACTCCAAGGATGTAAATTAAGGAGAACGACTACTGGGTGTCACCCACGGGTACATCTTTTTGCAAGGTTCAGAATTTGCGGGAAGCCTCCCCCTTTCTTTAACTGCCCACCCGAAAAGAATTTTCTCTGACGACCAATGTAGTACGTGTCAGCTCCCGGGGCACGGTGCAGGGAAAGCAGGCAGGCATTACACCAGCCCTTTTCCTGCTTTCACCTCCCTCCATCTACATGCTGAAGGCTGCTCTGCTCAGCAGCGACTGAACAGACTCATTTGTAGAGGGGACACATGTGGGGCAGCCCTGTGCTTCTCTACACAGAGACCCTCCCGTTCTTCAGGGCAGCCCACCTCGTACCTGGAGGGCTGGTACAAGGTGCCTGGAGGTGAGACCTGCATCCTCCCGTGAGAGCCTCAGAGGACCCCACTGTGATCGGGGAACTAGTCTCCCCTGTCCTCGGAGATGAGCAGTGACTTTCAAAATTGCATCGACATTGTTTATTTTGGAAATACTTCTTTCTGTGGGCTTTAAAAAAATGTTTTTTTTGATGTGAACCATTTTTAAAGTCTTTATTGAATTTTGTTACAATGTTGCTTCTGTTTTCTGTTTTGGTTTTTTAGCTGTGAGGCATAGTGGGATCTTAGCTCCCCAACCAGGTATTGAACCTGCACCTGCTGCATTGGAAGGCAAAGTCTTAACCACTGGACCACCAGGGAAGTCCCTGTGGGCATTTATTTTTAATTCAAAGTAGCCTGGTGTGTTCAGTATAAGCCCCCAGTGAATGTCTATGTCCTGAATGGATGTGTGAATGATAAACGTGTGAGCGCATCAGCCTACTTGGCCCCAGGAATAGGCTCTTAAGGTTGGCTTCCTGGAGAAAAGGAGCTTCCGATGCTCTATGCTCTAGTGACTATCTTGTCTGGTGACCACAAGCTTGGTGTTTAGAGTGGCGGCTGTCTTCCAACCCCCAGGCACCCTCCTACCTCTAGGACCCTGGACAGGCTACTTAAGCTAAGTCTCAGTTTCCTGGTTTAAAATCTCTCCTCTCTAGGATCACTGTAAGAAGTAGATGAGTTGATTCATCCAAAATGCCATGCCTGGTATCTGGGAGATGCTTGGGACCCATTTTCAGGCAGCAGTACTTCTTACCACCACTGGTCTTCTCTAAAGGGTCACTTTGCTTCTTTGATGACTAACTTCCCTAGTCTATCCAGGATCAAAGATTTCTGTTTGTTCTGAAAACCTATTAGTAACCAGTGCCTCAAAGTAAGTCCCTTGCAGCCTGGGCTCAGCGATTATCTAGTAGCTCATAATAATTGGTCACAGGCATTCATCCTAGGGGGTTGATTAGCTGGGAATCAGCTAAGCATTTTGTATTCCTTTACTGTAAGGCCTTTTTTTTTTTGACAGGAAAACCTGATTTTAATTTACTACTGATTTTTACCAAATTTTTAAGCTTTAGTTTATGAGACAGGTCACAATTCTTTTCCCCAGTTACTAACACCCTGATTGTTTCAAATTTTGCCTAATTTTTTTTTAACATCTTTATTGGAGTATAACTGTTTTACAATGGTGTTAGTTTCTGCTTTACAACAAAGTGAATCAATTATACATATACATTGTAAGGCTTTTTGGAGGTAATTCCATCCATCATTAGAAAGGCAAATTTGGCCTTCCACCAGGAACTTCTGCCAAAGCCATCTTTCCCAGCAGGAGCCTGTGTGAGGTTGCACTGGTGTCTCCTGAGGGAAAGGGAGAAGTCCCTTTGCGGGGCTCTACTTCAGGTGAGGACTCGTGCACATGTGTGTGTGCGCATGCCTGTGTGCGCGTGTGTGTGTGTGTGTGTGTGTGACACAGAGAGAGAGAGAGAGACACAACAGGGCCTTGGATCTTCATAAAGACCAATCCAAGAGTGTGATTTTGATCTCTGTTTGGAAGCACAATTGTGTTGTATTCTGGACATTTCCTCATGTGGGCATTTGAGACCCCTTTTGGAGAAAAGGGAAACGTCCTCAGCGCAAACCCCCTGCTCATGGGGATGCCTTGTTCTCCAGGAAACCAGGGCTCTTTCCCTTTAAAAGGCCCACTTTTCTCCTGATGCCTGAGTCTGTGTCTTTAAGACAATAATTGCTGAATTGAAATCTGAGACTGTTATCTCAATAACCAATTACTCAAATAACTTTGAAATTGGCTTAAATTGGCTCGTCATGCTACATTTACCTGAATCTTTTTATGGGAAGTTTAGGAACAAGAAAAAAAATTCTTGGCGGTCTAATTTGTTTGGTTTCACTGAAGGGCCTTATTTGCAACAAGCAAGTGGCTATGGGTCTCCGTGGCCCAGGCCTCTGCCTCCTAGAATGTAGTCTACCCTGCTGGGGTCCTCTCCGAGGTCCACCCACCCAACACCACAGCCCCTCCGTGCCCTCCCTGGACCTTTCCAAAATAAGGCTCTCCCTGTGTGAGGGAGCAAATATGTGTGTGTGTCATGCCCATGGGATAAATTTCCCTCTTCTCTGCAAAAGATTTAAATGCCATGGATATTTTTTTTCCTTTTGGAAAACAATAGATGAGGTTATGTAGCTTTAATTTTCTCCCTTCCAACAGCTATGGAAGCTTAAAGGTGCGAGTCACCATTTTTAAACTAAAGGAATCCACCATTTATTAGTGGTTTGAATGGATGAGAGTGAGTGGCTGGGAGCAGTGTACTTGGATTTTGTATATAGCTATAAACCCAGTAATAGAATATTACATCTTTTTCTCTAATCTAGTCTTATATCCCCTCATTTTTCTCATAAACTAAAGTAATGGGAGGTCTTAATGCTCTTCACAACCATACTCCTTTTTCTCTGCACTGTTTAAAAAGAGGTTTTGCTTCTGCAAACATTTTACTGATTTTGCAAAGATCCAATTCGTTTTATTTTCGAAACAAGAGTAGAGTGTTGAGGCGCTTACTGATCATAAGTATTGGGACAAAAAGACGATAGCATAAAGGAATGGGAAAGAAAACGGGCACCAACCTTCAGGACAGCCCCAAGGAGCAGACCAGCTCACAGGATCCCTCCTCCCCTCTCCTCTCTGACACCTGCTGAAGCCCCAAGCGCTTGATGGAAATTTGGAACTTGGCTTGGAAGGGGGACACTTTTGTTTACATGTTGCCTTGGAAAGGCGCGAAAATATCTTTAACTCAGCATCTATTCCCTGACCAAAGAGAGGTTGGAATTTTTACAGCTGAAGTCACAACATAGATGGGCTTCTCTTTTAAGGCATTGGAACAAAGACAGGAAAGGAACAAAGATGACTTTCAGGTTCAATATTGATCTCCAAGTATAAAAAGACAAATGAGTCTTTCCAGACACACCATTGCTCCCTGGGGAAGGAGCTATCGGAGTGATGGGTGCAAAGAAAGCAGAGAAGCAGAGAAGCACTGGGGCTCAGGGCTGGGCGTCTCTCCTGTGACTCTACAAGCCCTGGATACGCACACGGGCTCACGGGTTCCTGGGGTGTCCGGCCCCCTACATCCTCGTCTGTGACATAAGGATGAAGATCTTTAAACTTGCATCCCCACTGCCACTTGTGGAGACACATGCTGGGATGTGGGGGGGCAGTGACCCAAAAACAGAAGCCCTTTTCCTGAGGGATCCTGGCAAAGCACTCAGCTGCCTTGACTCTCAGTTTCTTATCTATGGCGCCAAGAAAGATTAGGTTTCCCACAGCCCCTCACGTGTTTGCAAGGATGAATTGAGAAAAAGTACTAAATGGAGTCAGAAAATTGTAAAGCACTCTATATGAATATGAAATATTAGTGCTTTCATGATGCAACAAGATTTTCAACCTCATAATTTACCCTGAACTCCGGGAGGAAATCACCTTGTCGTAAAAACATCTTGGAATGGTGATCCATTATTCTTCTATACTGGGAGAAAATTCAGAGAGGTCTCCAAAAGAATGAGATTATAAAATCGTAAAAGAATCTAAGTTCAAAAGCCCTTGGAAACAGCTGGACTGAGCCTTAATAATTCAAATAATTCAGCCAAAGTTTTTCTTTCTTATGGAATAAAACATGGGTTTCTTTGTTGTTGGTGGTGGTGGTGGTGGTTTTTTGACACAGCAGATAAAGTGTCATAAAAACTCGGGCGGGATCTGGAAAGCATGGACCCTGAGGCTTCTTCCACTCCTGATGTTCCCTTTTGGACGCCTCGCTGGGATTCCAGGATGCTGGGGGTCCCCAGGGAGAGCTGGCCAGGCTGGGACCCATCCTTGGCTCCCCTCACAGCCTTCCTCATTGCCACATCTCCCCTTCCTTCAGCTCCTCCCCCCCACCTCCTCCTCCTCTTCTCTAGCTGATGTCACTGCTGTCCCATGGCCTCATCCAGAGGGGCTTTCTGGCTCCCTCTGCAGCCACACCTCTTTCTGCTCAGGCAGGCATCACCTAGAGACCCATCTCTGGGTGGTTTTGGCCACCGGAGGGTCCGGGTCAAGGACTGGGGAGGAACAGAGCTTAGGGTTCCAGAGAATAGAAGAAGGAAGAAAAGAAGGGTGTCAGGAAACTCTTTCTGGCTTTTTCTAGATTATTCTGGTGATTTGGGCAAGGCCACGGTGGCTGAAGATTTGCAAGAGAACAAAATTTCTTTCTTTTTTCTTTCTGGAAATATTTTAATATTAGAAACAGTTTTCCAATTTTATCTGTAGTCCAAAAGGAGAAACCTGTATTCTGTATGCCGTGGAGGATGCTTGCAAAGGATTTAGACAAATATATTTTTTACTATAAATATAGTTGTAATTTTTTCTATCCACAGAAGGACAAGGATTTTGAAACATAAGCTACTATTTATTTATTTGTTCATTTAGGGTATGGTTGTTTTACAATGTTGTGTTAGTTTCTGCGGTACAGTGAAGTAAATCAGTTAGTATTTAGTAAAGTGCCAAACCTTTTGTAGTTTTTGCTCTGGACTCAACTAGGGAAAGTCAATTATGTAGAATGTTGGAATCCTGAGTGGCCATCATACACTCTGTCCTAGAAGTTTAGTAACTTGGTAACTGGAATTTGGTACCAGAGGAAACAGCCAGGCTGTCACATTTGATGGCCGGGAAGAGATAAGTAACCATGTCTGGCTTCCTGATGTGCAGAGATGGAGTTGGACTCGCTGTTTCACAAGCAGCAGAGGGGGCCTTAGGAATCCCAGGGCCACTGTGGCTCCTTGGAGCCTGGGGTCCAGCAGGCTGCAGTGCCAGCTGGCTGACCCACAATGGCCCCAACCAGAGGCAAGACTGGGAGGCAGGTGGCCAAAGGGGGGGGTGCCGTGGGCAACGCAGCCGTTTTGCAGCTCAGCACTGCATGGTCCTTAGACCCTCAGGTGGGTCCCAGCAGTTACAAAACTGTGATTTCAGAGGAAAAAAAAGAAATGCTACAAGTTCATCAGTGTCCTTCTCAGGAAGGGGAACTGTGAAAATAATCAGGGTTTTATAGCAACTCCCTTGCGTTCTTGAAGTTTGCCCAGTGTTACAAGGAGAGAGTTCGTCCCGATAATATTCGCTTCGTGTAATTCACCTTCCCGCACGTTATTTTATGTCACCTGGTGTTACGTATCACAGTCATACTTGCATTTGTGTTATACTGCTGTCGACTGAAAGAAAAATACACACTGGAGAAAAATGCACAATGTGAGAGCTGTGAGTTCAGTTTTATTTGGGGCAAAATGAGGACTGTAGTCTGGGAGACAGCATAGCTCTGAGAAACCACTCCAAAGAGGCAGGGGGAAGGTCAGTGCCACACGTGATTTTAGTGAAGGGGGTGTGGACATGCAGTCAAGCACGCATGTTGGCAGAGGCTGGCTGCGAGCCATCAATGACCTTAGTGCTTTTCCAGACATGAGGAGATGCTAGAATCAGCCCCATATAACCTTCTCCTGAAAATATCTAACCACCTGAAGACCTGTCCTGACAGTTTCTCCCAGAGCACAGAAGGCCTCCTTCCTGCTCTCCACGCTGAGCTCCTTTCAGGGGGTGTTGAAGGTCAGCAGCTGTGGCGGCTCACGATTCAGTCCTCCTCGTACAGGCAGTCGGCAAGCATCAGTTTGTAGTTAGCACAGTAGCGTTATAGTCAAACAGTTTTTCAAAAGCGAATAGGTGGCTCAAGTGCTCTACCGAAGTCTAAAACAAGTGATGTAAGCAACCATCCTTCAGAATCACACCCTTCAAGTTGAAAACCATGAGAAAGGGTTCCAGCGGCAATTCTGCTGGAGCACTTGTACCCCGGGCAGCAAACAACACAGAAGGAGGTAGAATATGCTTCTGGCCCCGTTTGCTATCATGGCGCTGCTGCAAGTTGCAACCTGTGTTAGGGAAACTTCTGGTGTGTGTGCAAGGCAGCTGCTACTGAGCTTTCCAGGTGGACAGAAGCACCGAGGGCAGGAGGACATGGTCTCTGTGTCAGGGAAGTGCTCATGGCCTCGGCTTGTCAACACTTCATCACAGCCAATCAATGCTACCAGAGAGGAGATTTTGAATTCAGTTAATATTTATCTTATAAACTGTGATGGAAAAGCATGTTTTGTGGCAAGACTTTGGATCACATGGCATCTGAACACAGGTGATGGCACCTGATGCAGTGCAGATCTGCTTGTTTCACAGAAGGCGGCAGTCAGCCCTGGACCTCCCACCCAAGGAGTGAGAGCCTTGAGCACCCTCCGGCAGCACCCGCGCACGCATCCTTTGAGCAGAGAGCACACAAGGCACAGCTCCTCCCCACGGAAATGCTCAGAAGGCCAAGGGAAAAGGCTCTTGAACTTCCAGGATGCGGGTTAGAACATGTCTGCTTGGCCTCGGTGACGTCTGCAGAGCCATCCTGAGTAGCTTACTCAGAGGCATGTCTCAAGGAAGTATTTGGTTCTTGAATAGCCTGCACCTGGCAGTTCAGGGTTGAAATATGACATTTAAAGTTCAATCTCAAGTGTTGTTTGTTTGTTTGTTTTTTAGATCAAACTGGGCTCAAACACATTGAAAACCCAGAGTTTATCTTTTCTAATACTTGGTGATTTGACTACACGTTGAAAAGAAGAAATTGATTACATAATATTGAGAATTCTCCAAAACTGCATCCAAAGGCTGAAACAGAATGTAAAACTTTTTTTTTCTTTTTTCCAGAGCCAAATACTACCAAACAATGGATAAGAATCCATTCACTATTATCGCCTGAAACTGAAAGATAATCCCACCTTCCAGCTGTTGAGGAAACTTTACACATCAAAGGCAACAAGCAGGGAAACTCTGGTCTTCAGAGAGAAGTCTCTTCATAATTTCTGGGTGAAATATCAGACCCCAAAGTCTGATAATCCCAACAATCTATGGGCAGAGTTAGAGTTTTATAACCGGGTAGTTGAAAATCAAGGTAGGAAACAGGCTGACTTGGGCTCGAATTCTCCACACTGACAACCCGAGTGTCTTCCTAAGAGATTATCAACAGTAGTATGCCTCTCACTGATCCAAAGTGGTTGTTTTAACTGTTAATTTTAAAATGTTATGTTCAAAGGAACCTATCGGACAGGGACAGAGGACAGTAAAGGGAAGACACGGCGGCCAGACGTGTCTTCACTGCGCGGTTACAGCTGAGTGAGTGACAGCAGAATGTCTGCAGATGCCTGAGGTTCTCGAGACAGAATAGACACAGTGCAAAGGAAATTCTAATAATAATCTTGAAATCAAGTAATAAATTACCCGGCAAACCCGGGAGTGAGTGGGGGGCTGTGAAAGGGGGAAATAAGTCATTCCCAGGCCTCGTCTGGGGACGCGAGGGTAGGAAAGTAATTGAGGGTCACAGCAGAAGTGGAGGAATAGGATATCTTTGGGGGGAAGACTTAGAATCTGTTTTTACATCATTTTAGAGAAATATTTGTCTGAGTTTTCCCGAGAAGGGGAGTTTTCTCAGCCTGTCCCAGCGGGAAGCAGAGGGCACACTCCAATTGGGAACTCACAGGGCCCCAGGGATCTGTGATTCTCTGCTGCCCCTGATCCAAATGGGAAGAAGAGGGGGCAGGGTCAGTGGGACCAGAGTCTGGACACAGAGCCAGAACAGTCGCCAGGGTGTGGAGGGAAGTGCTGGCAGGAACTGAGGTTCTTCCCCCAAGGATTCCAACCACATTCGGGGGCTGCAGTTGGAAGGTGTGCTTCGGGCACACATTGGAGCCTTTGGCTGTAACCACAGAAAACACGAGCATCCCGGGAGCTCCAGGCAGGATCCAAGTACTGAGCACAAGCCCCTTTCTCCCCAGTTTCCATCTGATGCCCCCATCACCTGAGGCTAACCAGACACCCAGAGCAAGGAAGCCTGATGAGGCAGCCAGCTCAGCCCCTGGGCACAGGGTGGAGGACAGGGTGGAGACACGCTGTGGGAGGAGTGGAAGATGCCCAACACAGGAGGTGGCCAAGAGTGGCGAAAAAAGGCAGAGCAAAACGATCAAGTTAACAAGGAGAGAAGGAATGCCGAGTAATCTGATCAAATCAGCAGAAACAAAGGAAGAAGAAGAAACAACAATGGAAAAAAATATGTACAAGTGGTAAATCCAAGTAAACCATGTTACATAACCTGCCAATGGGCTGAACTCTCCCATGAGAGGTAAGACCACCCTTGTCTTTCAGGGTCAGCCAGATCAAAGCCTTTCTCTTCCTCCAATCTATGGGACCCTCAAGGGTACCTTGTGTTTCCCCCATACCCAGTACCTGGTCTGGTACACAGAGGGGTTCAGGACACATTGGGATAAAATGGCCCTCTCCCCCTAGCTTCGGGCACACATTGGAGCCTTTGGCTGTAACCACAGAAAACACGAGCATCCCGGGAGCTCCAGGCGTTCTGGCACTTTTCCTAAGAGAATCCTCTTCCGTGTTGGCAGTTCTACCTGGCTGGGGAGGAAACACAGTGAACAGATTCACAGTTTACTCGACTGTGAAACTTTTCCAGAATTGACATATTGCAATTCATGTGGAGAGAAACACAAAATCGTTTTGTTCATAACTAATGTTGTTCACCACTACCCACCTATTGATTAGTAGGGAAAAAAGTAGCTAAATAACCAGGCTGGTGTTAAGCTCATTCAGACCCGATGATTTAAAGGATCCCTTCAGGTAGTTCTCTGTTTTCTCTTGGAGA
This sequence comes from Platanista minor, assembly GCA_004363435.1. NCBI lineage: Eukaryota > Metazoa > Chordata > Mammalia > Artiodactyla > Platanistidae > Platanista > Platanista minor. The sequence continues at coordinate 116,593 of RJWK010000039.1, read as the reverse complement.
GATATGGTCAATTGGTCAATTGCTCTGAGGCTGCCCTCCCCTCCCCTCCTCCTACCCAGTGGTCTGCAGAGGGGTGTGGAGGAGAAGATTTGGAACCCTGCTGTCCATGGGGCCCCCAGGGCATCCTGCTTTCTCCACCTGTGACCATTCCCATCAGCAGGCTCAGAGTTCCGTGGTTTGGCCTCACTCGACTTCTGCCGCTGCTTGAAGCCAGCACCTATACCAGGCTGCCTGGCAGCTGCCTCCTGGGGTCTCAAACAGGACAGAGAACCAGAACGCCTCCTGCACTGGACTCAATATTAATTATTCCCCCCAAATTCATATGTTGGACCCTAACTCCAAGGGGATGGTGTTGGTAGATGGGACATTTGGGAGGTGATTAAGTCATGACGGTGGAGCCCTCAGGAGTGGGATCAGTGCCCTTATAAGAAGAGGCCCCAGAGAGCTCCCTCACAGCTTCTTCCATGTGGAAACACAGAGAGAAGACAGCCATTTGTGAACCAGGAAGGGGGCCTCAGCAGACACAGAGTCTGCCAGCACCTTGATCTTGGACTTCCCAGCCTCCAGAATTGTGAGAAATACAGTTCTGTTGTCTACAAGCCATCTAGCCTCTGGTGTTTTTGTTATAGGAACCTAAAGCAACTAAGATGCCTCCTTGGAGGTCCCTGAACATCTCAGTAATTAAGACTAAGACCTGCCCAACCCACTCTCTTGCCTTGTCCCCTGTCTTATCCCCAGAGCTGGGGAAGGGGCCTCATTTCCTCTACTTTCCCTGTTATGGGCAGGTGGGCCACAGCCCTCACACTCAGGCTGAGTCCTCAAGCTCAGTTGAAAAGGCTAGAAGGAGGTGATGAAAAATCTGGCAAATGCCATTTCCCCACAGCTGTCCTACTGGCAAAGCTCCCGCCTGGCAGCATCATTTTTTCCTATGTGCCTGCACAGAGCTGGAAATTATCACGCTCTGCATTTCTTTCCCTGGGTGATGGATCCCAACGACCCATCAGGCAGTGGTGTCCTCTAGGCAACTCTGGCAAAGACGGAAGAATCACGTGTGAGAGCAGTTTTCAGGATTTTGCCCCGTTACAGCTGGGTTTGGGAACATGTTGGCCTCCGTCTGTCTCAATGCCACTCTCTGCCCAGCAGCATAATGGTTTGCGGACAGGTGCTGAGTTCATCCCGGAAGTGTCCGCTCATAAAAAAGGTTGGCAGAGAGTGAGAACTGGCAAACATGAGGCTCGTGTGGGTTAGTCTGCGACTCCCTGAGTGCCTTGCAGCAGCATCTTTAAGGTTAACGTGAAGTCAAGGGAAAGCAGCTAAAATATGGCAGAAAGTTCAAGCACAGCCTTTAATCTGCAGATGCTAAGCAAAGTGGTTTCAAAACAAAGGCAGTATACGGATGTAGGTAGTTAAGAAATTCAAATGACGACATTCCAGGAAAAAAAAAAAGGTTGTTTTCCTTGTGTTCATTTGTAAGCAATGAACATAAGATTTTGTTATCGTTTAAAAAAAGAAAGAAAGGAAAATAGAGGTGAAGGTTTGCAGTGGAAGGAGGAAAGTTGTCTCAGAAATCCTGAGTGGTGGCTAATAATTAGGGGATGGCACACGGTGAATCTAAAGCAGCTCCGCCTCGCTGTGGGCTTTGATTTGTGCTGCGGCGTGTGTGTTTTCTTTGTAAGCAAAAGGCTTCCACTCCCTGGTCCTCCGCAGCACCCTCCATCGCATAATTGGCCCTTCACAGTACCACCAGCACTGCAGCCACCAGCATCCAGTGACAGAACACGATGTCGATAACACTGATGCCTACGTACGCAGCAGACGCGCTCCGTTAACCTTTTAGCCGGGCTGGAAGCACTGTCACTCTTGGTCCCCGCAAAGCTGCCAGCGATGTTCACTTTCGAGCACGCAAATTCAAAGCACCTGTGTTTAATTTTCATCGGGAGCACCATTTTCATTTCTGAGCTGCAAAACTTCCGTGCTCCCGGCCCCACTATGTCAAAAATGCACAGTGGCAGATTGGCATATTGGGCTATTAATAATTTGCTATATGCGTTACAGATGTTGCCTAAATGAACGGTGTTCTATCACTATTTCTTGACATTGGGGCCCTTGGGGTGGCAGGCTAAGACCCAGATCTGTCTGCAACCTGCCTGTTTTGGAGAGAAAGGGGGGAAAAAGTGGCCCCTTTGAGCAGAATCGCATTCCAGCTTGCAAAGCCAATTTCTCAGATGTTCGCTCTGTCCTGTTCCTTGTTCCTCCACTCAGACCTCATCTGGCCATGATGAAAAATGATGTGATGCAATTTTTTATTATACGCTTGACACTCTTATGGAAGGGCAATGTGGGTCATTGATTCCAAACTCCAAAAATGTCAAGAAATGAGGAACCGAATTTTTGGAAGCAGCCCAGGAAAAACTTTCAAGCCCTGGAAAACAACACTGCTAATTGTTACCCCTTCTGTCGCTATTAAGGTTCAGAGGAACCCTGAGCATATGTTTCACAAGCCTGTACTTTTATATTAAAACATTATTGAGGTACCAGGTGAAATGTACATTAAGTGAAAACCAGCTGAAATGGACAGTAGGTTTAAATTTAGACAGCAAACAGCTGTAGGATTTCTCAAACTTTATTCAAATAATGAAACCAATAGGTTATGCTACAGTTTCAAGTATCCCCAAACAAATTTATATGAAAAATGATATTAATTTATCTGGGATTACTCCAGCCAAGAAATGGATTTTTCTCTGTCACTTCTGAAGGGTAGGGAGGAAAAAACATCTGAACTATTACAAAACATGTAGCTTGGATAGTTTAGGGATCTAACAAACAAAATGTGCCTTTTCAATTCAGATTAATCATGATCACCCTGTTTACCCCGTCTGTGGCCGAGATGATTTTTGAAATGCTAATAAATTAGATCTCCTCTTCATTCCTGGAGTTCAGAAAATGGTCCTTTCCAAACAAAATACATATGTGGGCAGCATGCCCAAGTTTTTTTTTCCTCTCTCTTGTTTTTTTTTTTTTTTCATATACACTTTTACAAAATGCCGCACAACAGTAAGCCCTCTATTGAATAATTCCAGTCTGAGTAAAACCTGGAGCTTAGCAATCCAAGTTTAAGCCCAATGGTGCCAGATAAAATTCCAGTTTAGACACGGTTCCAATTCACACTGCTTTCAGCCTGTAACCTTCCTGGAGCAGTGCAGCCAAAAGATTTAATAGTGTCACCAGTAGGGCACGCATAAATAGCAGCTTTTATTGGTCACTATTTTGGAAATGTCAGGAGGGCTACAATACGGTTCTGGGTTGCATTCAGCATTCACTTTACCTACTTCACTGGATCTTGGGAAACGTTTTATTCACCGCGACATATTATAATGCCGTGTGAGGAAGTGTTTTCACTCAGGAGACTTCTGAGGCGGGGACTCGTGTTCCTTGGGTGTCACGCCTGTCCTGGTGGCCATGGGTCCCACAGGGACCCAGCTCCCAGGAGGCTCAGGGCCCAGGTGGAGAGATGAGCTTTGTACCTGGAAGAGTGAATGTAGGAACAACTGCTACATAGGGCTCTGGGGTCAAGGCAGACTTGGGGAAATTCAGGGGCGGCACGAGCCAGGCTGAAAGTGGAGGGTGTGATGGGCAGTAGGAAAGGGCGGGGTCTCCTTGTGAGCCGGGGTCAGGGAGAGCAAGGCCCCCACCGGTGGAAGGGGGTGCGCCACTGAGCACATTGATTAAGAACTCATAAGCGGTTTGCCAAGAGGAGCTCTGAGTCCTCAGGATGTGTATTGTGTTTGGGGGAGAAAGAAGCCACCATCACTTGGAACCTTTGCTTTTGGAGACGTGTTTAGCTTAGATTCTCTGTTTTTAGAAATGTTGCAATTCTGTTCAATGTTCTGTGATAAAGATCCAAGAATCTAAGGACTGGTGCACATAATATACTCATTCGTGGTTGTTACATTTCCTGGTAGGAGCATTTCAGAGCCCGCCTCTGAGTGGAGGGAGCCCTGAGCTCTCTGAGAGCCAGCGAAGGGCACGGGGGTCTCGGAGGGGAGGGGTCTGCCTCTCTAGGCCTTGCCGTGTCTAGGAGGAGGATAGCCTCTTACCCCAGACAGATGATCTCAGCTCAGTGTTGGAAGTGTTCCTCAATCAAGGATTTCCGTTCTCACCGCTGCTCATTGGCGACCCACTCCATCACGTTCACGGTGAAAATGCTCTTTGCACCTGGGACTGTGGGCAGAGGCGGGGGGTCCTGACAGCTGGCCTGGGGTCTCTTTGCCCCTCCTGCCTAGCTCGCTGAAGCTTCAGCCTGCTGGGCTGGCCCTCGGTTCCCCAGCGTCAGGGCAGCTGGGCTCCCAGGAGGAGAGGCAGTACGGAAGAGCCTTCCCCTGCAGGCCTGGATGGAAACAATCCCTGAAAGACCCCCAAATATAAAACTGATCTAGAATGAAGGCCTGTCTTGTTTAAGGAAACTTGAGAGCTTTTTCCTCATGCAAAGCCAGCTCGGTTCCTTCTCTCTTTCATTTATTGGTGACTTTAACAAATGTTTTAAACCAAATTTAGAACAGCTGGCTTTCCGAAACTGCTGGAACATAAAGAAAAGGCTTCGTTTGGTGCCACGGCCAGATAAACAGGGGTTTAAACTTCAGTCTCTGAAGAAGTCTGGCCTCTGGGAGCTCTGGTGACAGAAAAATTGGTCTTTGTTCAAGATAAATGGCGTAAACCTTGCCAGGTTGGACTGTCTTCTGTGTATCTTGCAATGAGTACAATTGGATTAATAGATACTGTGTCTCTAAGACCTAGGTGATTTTCCTAAAATGAGCACAGGGACCGAGGCATGAAAAATGCCACCGGGGGGAAAACTGGACAAGAAAAGGCTCTCAGACAAAGGAAGACCCTTACACTCTCTTTTAAATAATAATAATGACAAATTTCTACTTTGTACAAGATGCAATTCTGGGTTTCGATTTTTAAAAACATCTGTGTCTCGAACATAAGTTATTTTTCATTCTGCTGTCTGACCCTTTCTTTCTTCCTCCTCCTTAGAAAATACAGTTTTAGTTTGCTTCCAGAATTAAAACAAACCGAAGCTTCCCAGATTGTCAGAGTTTTAATTCCAGAGGTAAGCTCCCTGTGTCTGAAATGTCCCTTTCTTCAGTGCCGAGGAGGATAGAGCTAGTCATCACTTCTGCTTTTTATTAAAATAAAAAAGCCAGCTTGCGATCACAAGAGGGAAAGGATTTTGCCCCTAAATATGATTTCTGATGGTATAACTCTGGTTTCTATTCCCCTAACAGCACTTACTTGTTACTGTGCTAGATATCAGGGCACATTTCAGGGAGGAGGGATCCCTGAAAACATGTTTATTAATGTATTTAACTCAGCATCAGGACCCAGGGCCAACTGCGCCAGGCAGCTGGGCCCAGGATCCTACGTGAAGCCACAGGCCACGGGCCAGGCACACTCTAGGACAGCGGCAGCAAGGGCTACGTCTAACACGCACCCTTTTGGAGACGTTTAAAATGCCCGTTTAAGACCTACAGGGAAGTGCTCAGTCCCGGTGTCCTGAGAATTTGCTGATTAAGCTGAGTCCTGAGTCCCCCGGCATATAGGAAGTACACAGGGCTTGGTGCAGGCTGCTATGAGGCCCGGACTCCCGTGTGTCAGGTCACATCCATGGATGGAGATGTGTCCTGTGGTCACCTGGTCAGAGCTGCCATCCAATAGCCATAAATAGCCACCAGATGACGGCTCTGACTTGGGAGGGAGGCCTGACATAATGATGGAGTTCCCCAGGGCAGCTTTATCTCCTGACTGAAACAGAAAAGCTGATCTCCTAATACAGTGAAACCCAAATACCTTTACTTCCTAGAGTCAGTGCCTGCTGTTTTCTGCTTTCCTCCAGCAGTGAAACCTCACCAAAGGATTTTAAAAAAGAGGAAACAGCTTCGGTAGGGTTAGGCCATTTGCTCACGGCCACCCAGCTGGCACTCGGGGGTACCTGCCAGGCAGCGGCCTCCTCCCCCGACCTGCCCAGAGGGTCCCCCAGTCTCTCCCTCCCATCCCTTGCCGGTCCACGGGCTTATGCATGTCTAGGGAACTGAAAAACGTGCTGCTGTAGTAACACGAGTTCAGACCATGCTTCCCATTCTGCTGGTTTCTCTCTCCCTCTGAGCAAAGCCTGGTCCAGATCAGTTTGGGGTTCCCCTCCACCACCAAATGCAGAAGAAAGCGGGATTCTAGATTTTGCTTGAGGCTGGCCTAGGGTCCGCTCTGCCAGGTCCTGCGAACTCCCGAGGTCCAGGTTTCTTGAATCTCTCACTGGTTTGGAGTAAGTCAGCGATCAAACTTCTGAAACAGCCCCAGCACACAGATGCCCTCCCAGCGAGTCTAAAGCATGTCTTGGTGTGGCCATACCCTGAGCTGCTGCCACCCGGTGCCACAAGCCCTCGGAGCCCAGGAGACCCCCTGCTGGCCCAGGCAGGGGCTGTGGGTCATACACCCCTCTGGACCTTTTCCCTTCAGGCCTGCGGCTAAAATGAATAATGGAACTCTTTCCATTACACCTGATGCTTTAGACATTTGCAGTTTTATGAAATTCTGCTGCCCTGTATTAAAAAGTTCCAACTCCATAAGCAAGCATGCCTAAGCTCTTGAAACAATTGGAAAGGAGCCACGAGGTCGAAGGAACATAAAATACAAATGCCACACGTATGTAAACTCTACCTGGAGCAGGTCTTCCCACTAGGATCTTTTAACACATACTTACTCAGACAGCAAATGACCTGAGGGAGGACCCCCGCCCCCCACAAAGGCTTTCTTTGAGCTCTGTCAAGAGAGCAAACTGCCAACCTCACCTACCTGCATGAACCTCCACCTCCTTTCAAGATGGAGAAGGGCCCCAAAGACTATTTTCCCGTCAGGGCCTCTGAAAGACCGGGTGTCCCAGGCCAGTAAAGCTTCAGGTGGCTGAGGCCAGTCACAGGGTGTGTGAGACGGTGCTGGGTCAACAGCGGCTACTTTTGCACCTGGCTTAAGGGACCATATGGCCAGTGCTTAGCATAGAATGTTCTGGATGCTCAATGTGAAAGGGACTCTGAGGTCTCAGAACCCCGGGAGTTTACTTGCAAAGGCCACTAGGGAAAGATTGATTTGTCTTCTCCTCTCTTGATCCGTTTCATCACCAAATAGCTCAAAATGTAATTGCTTTTTGGTAAAAGGACAGTAACTGTCTCTCACTTCTGTCACCGAAGTGAGTGTGTGACAGATTGCCATGCTCAGAACTCACAAAGGATATGGCTAAGAACTGATTTTACCCATCTTGGACCCTCCAGCCAGATTAAGGATACAGGGATTGTAAATCAGAGATGCAGCACTGGGATAAAGTTTCTCCAAAAAGAGCAGCCACCACCACTCTGAGGGTCCTCTCGCCTCTGCTCCACGAGGCCTCCAGACCCTAGAGCTGTGAGGTGGGCAGATACCTGGTCCTGTCTGGAGAGCCACTGGCCAGGGAGGGGGATGGGCAGAGGACCGCAGCAGCTGCTCCCCTCCCCCTCCCACTGCAGTCAAAGGCTGGGGCTCCGGGTACCAGATGCAGAATCCTTGGAAAGAGGGAAGAAAGTTTGGCCTGGAATCCATGAGTCCTTGCCCAGAGCTCTGCCTTGGTGGGCAGCAGGAGCCCCCGGCCTGGCGTGGACTGACAGAAGGTCCTAAGCTGAGAGGGACCAGGAGCAAGTGACTCCAGTACAGCATTCTGATCCTCACCTCGGGACACTGGTCAGGCTCGGTGCTTCATGTCCACCTATAGGGTGGGATAGGGACGGGGGGAGGGAGATGCAAGAGGGAGGGGCTATGGGGATATATGTGTATGTATAGGGGATTCACTTTGTTATACAGCAGAAACTAGCACACCATTGTAAAGCAATTATACTCCAATAAAGATGTTCCAAAAAAAAAAAAAGACACTGGTCAGGGGAGTCGTTCTGAGAAAGCCATGACACAACAGTCATCGAAGAGGGGTGGGTGCAGGGAGCTGTCCATCAGAATTTCAAATGTCGTGACCAAGTGATAGCCTGTGTGCGTGTGTAGGCATCTGTGCAAGATAGAAACACATATCATATAGATCTGTGTCATATCATGACATATTCAGTAGAAAGATAGATAGCCGATATAGCATGCATGGGTGTATGTCTGTATGCATGTAATATGTATTATAGATGTGTAATGTATATATGTCACACCATGACATTTTTATATGTACATATAGAAAATATACATATATATTTTATACACATTATATATGTATGTCATATATATGTATATACATATATATCTTGATGTATGTTGACGTACAGCCAAAATAGCATGTACATGCATGTGTGTATACACGTACATATACCCACAAACATAGGCTTTCGGGTTTGGTCATGTAGATTAAAAATATGCAGATTCATCTCTCCTTTGGTGACTGAATCACAGTTACTCCCATTGTAGAGGAGGAATAATAACATTCCCTCTACCCTTCTGAGCTCCTGGCTGAGACCCTTTATAATAAAAGATGAACAAGAGAAAAACAGGCAGAAGTTTTATAACGTGTACACCTAAAGACAGAAGAAAGGTGTTGGGAGTGCGGAGACCAGTCTGGGAAGTCACCAGGAAAAGCAGATAAACAAGGGTGAGGTTGTGATGCAGATTTCAGTGGGTACCTTGTCCGCTGAGCAGGAGACACTGACAGATGGAGGGGCCTTTTATGGAGGGAAGTTTCCCCTGCTTCTACTCTGTTTTCAGAGCTTCTCTTGTGTCTGCAGTCTCTCAAAATAATCAGCTCAGATATGTCTTACATCCAAGAGGCATATTTTGGGGTGACGCATTCTGCTACTCTTAACCATCAAAAATATGTTTCTGTAAGACGAGCTGTGATTGAGTTATCATATGATATATGCTATATAATACATGATTGCTATATGATATGCAACATATACACACACAAATACGTATTTATACAATTCTTATCAATATGCAATTCATATATTAATAATATGTCATTGATAGATTTAAATCTCATTAAAATGTGAGTACCAGAGGAATAAATTTGGAACTGAATTTCTAACAAGAGCTGACATTATGCCTAAGAAGGGGCATAAATAGTCTTTAAATGAAGAAAATGGCATATGGAAAGCCATAGGGAGTCAAAGGAATTTGCTAGGTTTGGAAAATGGCAAATATTATCAATGTAAAAACAATCCTTATTAATTATCAAGGTTAGATTTGGGAATGAGCCCAGATGGGTCAGGACAGAGAATTTTTGAGCTAAGAGTAAGGCATGGCTTCTTTAAAGCCTGGGCACATGGGTACATAGCATTGCATTTAACCATTTATTTTGAAAGAGTTATCGATGCGCAGGAAGTTGCAAAGGTGATACAGAGCAGCACCATGAAGCCTTCAGCCAGCTTTAGCCAATGGTAACAGCTTATATAATTACACAATACCAAAACCAGAAAATTAACATTGGGACAATTCAGAGACATTATTCTGATTTTGCCAGTTTGGCACGCACTCGTGTGTGTGTGTATTTAGCCCCATGAAATTTTATCAGAGGTGTGGGTTGGTGTAGTCACCACAGTCAAGATGCAGAGCTATCCCACCACCAAGAAGATCTCTGTGCTATTGCTTTATAGTCATAGCATTTCCTTCCACTGTTTCCCATCCCTAAACCCTTGTAGCACTAATCTGTTCTCTGTGTCTGTAACCACCTTAGTGACAGGGCGTTACATAAATGGAATCCTGCTGTATATGAACTTTTGAGATTGGCTTTTTTCACTCGTCACAATGCCCTTGAGATCCATCCAAATTATTCTGTGTATGTTAGTTCACTCCTTTTTACTGCTGAGTAGAGTCCCGTGATATAGTGTACAGTGGTGTATTTAGCCACTCACCCAGTGGAGGATATGTGAGTTGTTTCCAGCATTTGGCTTTTATAAATAAAGCTGCTATGAACACTCACACCCAGATTTTTGGGTGGACAGAGATTCTCATTTCTCTGGGATACACGGTCAGTAGTATGATTGCTGGGTCATATAATTACATGCTTAGATTTTTAGGAAACTGCCAAACTATTTTCCAGAGAATTTGTAGCATTTGCATTTCCCACAAAAGTGTATTAAAGATCCTTGATAGGATCTGGTGTTGTCACAATTTTTTATCTTAGCTATTCCAATAGATGTGTAGTAATATCTCATTGTGGTTCTAGTACATATTTCCCTAATATGTGATGGTGTTGCACATATTTTTATGTGCTTGTTTGCCATCCATCTGGCCTCTTTGCTGAAGGGTCTGTCTTTTGCGCATTTTCTGAGTGAATTATTTGTACCTTTACTGTTGAGTTTTGAGAATTCTTTATATGAGTCCTTTGTCAGATGTGTGTTTTGCAAATGTATTCTCCCAGTCTGTATCTTGGTGTTTCATCCTCTTATCAGGGTCTTTTGTGGAGCAAAAGTTTTAACTTTTGATAAAGTCTAATTTATCAAAATTTTCATCTGTGGATAATTTTCATCTGTGGTAATATCTAAGTAACTCATTTCCTGGTGTTTTGGCTAGAGAAAACAAGCTTTTCTTAGGCTTTTAAAAATCTCTATCAGTTGATGTTTTGGGGCTGAAAGCCTCTCTGGCGTCTCATTCAGGATATATAGGGGGCAAAAGTAAAACCCAGGGCACTCACCACTGTTCTGTTTCTCAAGGACCTCGTTTCCTAGCCAGTTGTGTTCTTTCTTCTCCCATTCAGAGTCATATGTTTATGTTGTATATAACATCTGTGTTTTTGTAGCTGTACTTAGTGGGGGTGAGGGCATTAGGAAGACGTTTGTCTATTCCATTTTGTCTGGAACCAGAAGTTGGTTTATAGCATTTCGATTCTGCTGTTTAGTCCCCATATTTTACATTCTGGAAATACTTTGATAACATTTTATGAATGTATATGTCTGAAACATATTGATATCAGTACCGAGTTTTTATGGAGAAAGTATTTTCTGGAGCAAGTCTAGTTAAACCAATTTAAAATTAAAATAGGAACACTTGAAGTATTAAGCTTCTGTACAGAAAGTTGGTCAAGGAATTATTTAGCTAAATTATTTTCATCAAAATCAATTCTCTCCCAAGTTAATTTCACAGTCAAGCTTTGATTCACGAATCTTTCTTTGTCCACATATTTTTAAAATTAATCTTAGCTTTTGCCAGTGTATACTTTTTATTGCAGTCATCATAATTTTCAATTCCAATATCTTCTAGATCATTTTTACAGATGTAGGTCTGCCAAGAAATTTTGAGTCTTTTGACAATTTGACCGTATGCATTTTAGCCACTGTCACGTTTATTCTGTGTTAATTTGTTTCTGCCATAAGAATCACTACAAACTGAATGAAGTAGTGGTCTCGTATCTTTTATTTCTTAGCTGATCTTTGAGAAAAAAATTTCCCCCAAGCAGGGCTGACCTAGGTCTGAGTGTGGAGCCAGCTGTGAGGAGGAGTGGTTGCCCCAGTGCAGGAAGGAGAAGGGGGTAAGGGCGGTGCTGGTCTCTAAGTCAGTGGGGAAGGGGCTGGAAAGAACAGGTGAAGCAGGAGTCAGGGAGGGGTGAGCCTTTCTCTGAACAGGTAAGCCTTGGGCGCGGGCACAAAGGAGGCGCCTCTGACAACCTAGGGAAATCCACACTTGTGCAGGCACTTTCTCCAACAGCTTCCAGCCTCCTTCCCACGGCATCTTCACTGGGACTCACATGCCTTCCACTTTGCCACAGGTGCAGCCTTCCCCACACCTTGGCACTGTCCTGGTGGCCTGTCACCCCAGGGGAATTGCTCCACTCCCCTCTCATCCAGACAGCCTTCAACCAGGAGGCAAGTCAGCTTTGATGGTGGTCTCAGAAGATTCTGGAGACAGAGTCGGGAGCTTCTCTGCACTTGGGGTACCTCTTGCCCTAATTTCTATCCACGAGCAATGTCACCCATTGACATTTTTGTGGCAGAGCCACTGTGATTGTCAGCAGAGCTGCCTGGCCCAGCCAGCAGTGGAGGACTCCTCTGACATGTGCTTACTGGGCAGAAGCCCTCTTCCAGGGTGACCAGAGCCCAGGAAGAGAAGCTGTCCTGCAGAACAAGGATGCAGCCAGTGGCATGCAAGCTTCCCATGGGGCACTGATGCTGAACTGTGATCAAACCATCTCTGCCATCCATGGCCAGCAAAGCCAGGAGGTTTCAAAGGCCAGAGCTCCCGTGAAGAAGTGCTCTTGCTTGCTCGTGTGTTTTTAATTTGCACAGTGGACTGAGCTGCCTGAGACAGAAGGAGGAGAGGGGAGGTATGAACAGACAGACCCAGCACTCTCTCCTCAAGGCACCTCTGTGAATAGACCTGCAGCTGCAGTGGTCGAGGTTCCTCAGCTCCAGGGCTCGGGGGTACTTGCTGGTGGTGAAAGCTTTTGGGACTCACCCACATAGCAATGTGTGGCTTTCCTGAACTGCAGCGGAAAGGAAAATGGAGGCATCTCCCTGGGCTCCTCTGCCTCTGGGCCGGCATCGCCCCAGGACCACCCTCTTCTCGCCCTCTACACCCTGCCTTTAGGAGGTTCATCAGCTCCCTCACCGTGAGTGAGGACAGAAGCTCCCAGATCCCTGGTCTGGTCCCGGCCTCAGATCCAAATGCCAACCCTAATGGTCCGTAAGCATCTGCCACCTGGTGTGTCTCCTTCTCACCAACATCCTTTCCTCCCTGCCTCACGATATGCCAATAAATCCTATTCCTCCTGTAACCCTCCTCTCCAGGCTGTCAAGGGCGTACCCAACCCAAGTCCCCCCACATCAGAAACTCCTATATTATCCTTTCCCTAAATCCCTTCCTCATAAATCTCTAAGTCCACAGATTCCTCCTCTGAGATTCTCAAATCCCACCCTCTTGCCCGGCTTGCAGCGTCCGGGCTGTAGCCACCTGCTGTTTTCTCACTTGGTCTTCTCTTCCTTCTGGGACTTTCTCCTGCCTCCTCACCTGTTTCCCCCTTTTCTCTCTGCCAGGGGGAGAGTCCCCAGACACAAATCTGGATGTGCAGCCATCATGTCCCAATAGCCCTCGATGGCTCCCCATCCCCCAGAGTGGGAACCCAGAGGATGACGTTCCAGCTGCCAAGTCTGACCAGGGTCACCCAAGGGTCCCCAGATGTCCGGCTTCCTTGAGTCTCCCTGTGCTTTTAAGTCAAAGACAATCTCGACTTGAACCTCCATGAAGTCCTATTCCCTTCCTTCCCTTCCCGAGGGTTTCCAGGACCCCCGGGAGCGCTGCTGACACTCCGTGCATCTTTCACTCCTCACACCCTCCCTAGACACCCAGCACTGTGCTTCTGGCTGCTGCAGGTTGTGGGCATGTGTGCACAGGCCCCTCAAATGCACAAGCATTAGGATCAGCCTTCGACATACGTGAGTGAAGATTTAGGGATGAGATGACCTAAAGGAAGGACAATTCTAAAAGGAAAATAAAAGACTTAACATTGTACATGGAATTCCAGTGCTTGAGAGCTTGTTGTTCATCTGTGCCCATTTCTGGAAAGTCCCCTGCCTGGAGGGATGTACGATGAGGTGGGAAAAGCCAGGTTAGGGCCCCGGTGTCGGCAGAGGCCGGGAGCTGTGTATACAGTGATGAGCTACCCCGGAATGCGGAGGGGGCTAGAGGGTGGAGAAAGGCCATGTGGGGATCAGAAGCCCTGGGTTCAGCTCCTGGTGCTAAAATGCACAGTTGTGTGCATCACACACGTTTCCTTAACCTCCATTTCCTTATCTGAGAAATGGGAATAATAACCCTTGCCTTCCTTCCCAGAGTTATGAGAATTAAATGAGAAAATATGGGCAGCTGTAAAAATATAAAACTGTAGTACTTGCAATCACCAACTCCTTAAGGGAACGGGGCCAGAGTTGAGGGGCAGGCCAGACCCTCTTCCACGCAGACTTCACAATCCAATCCTAAGACCATAATGTGTCTAAAACATTATGAATTTAGGAAATGCCTTTTCAATATGGTGGAGAAAATAAGGCTCCCGTGATGGTAAAAGCTGGGGCCCCCACAGCAGACAGCCTGCAACAGCTTCAGTTAAAAAACAAACCACCCAGCGAGCGAGCGCTTCCCACAGAGACCCTGATGTGGAAACAGCAGGTAGATGACAAATGCCCCCGGGGTTTCACAGCTTGGGGGAGTCGGCTTTGCCAGGGCTCATAAAAGCCTACTTAACCTAGAGAATGAAGCTTTGTGATTGTGTGTTTTTCCTGCAAGAGCACTCTGGCCGCGCCTCACCACTCACTGGTGTGAATGGACGACCCCACCGGAAACTTTCCCAGGAAAGAAACATAGGGGCCTCAGTGAATGGCGGGTTTGCAGGATGACCCCTTGTCCTGTGGCTGGTGGAGTCAGAGCCCTGCTGGCCAGCTGCACAGCCCTGGGACAGAGACAAGACACCACCAGTCACAGTCACGCCCACGCTCAGGAGAAGAGGCCAAGGCTGTTCCCAAGCCATCAGGTCGGTGACATGGGGTCAGTACATGCAGTGTGACTGCTGTGTGACCAAAGGGACCAGGTGCCCCACTGCTCTAAGCTGAGGTTCTGAGAGTGCCCCTGAAAAGAGCACTTCCCCGGGAATGGAGAGGCATTGGTCAGGATCCCCGCCTGCCTTGGCAGCATCCTGGCTGGCTCGACTTTCTCTGAAGGTGCGCCCTTACCTTTTTCCCTACTACTCCATTTAAATGACGGATGTCGGCTGGCTGCCAAAGTCCACGGGAACATTCTCAGCCAAGTTCAATAACAGGAAGATCAACTTTGACCCCGATGACTTCATGAGCGTTTCTTATAAACACGCTTCCAGGTTCCAGATATGGCCTCCTTCCTGCTGTGAATGTTTATTAGCAACCTGCCAAGGAATTGGAAGTCGTTTCTCGGAGAGCAGCCGGGATGTCTCGGTGTCTGTCCCTGTGCCAGCCCAGAAGTACCGCCGGGTCGGGGGCTGGGGGAATGGCAGCAAGCTGCAGATCTGCAGCCGACAGGCCTCCCTCCCAAGCTCCATCACTGTCTGCAAGGGCCGAGTTAGGCTCTGCCTCTCTGCTGCCATGCTGCCACCCCAGCTGCGGTGGGAGGGGGATGAAAGTGGAGATAAAAATAGCAGGCTCAGGGACTGAGTTCATTAAGCATTTGATTGTTTTGGCCCAAATTATCTTCCTGGGAATTTTGCTTAAAATCATTTCATACTGTATTTTTAAAACAATAAGACAAAACAAAATTTAAAAAAACCCAAAACCTCAAACTCATCTCAACTGACTGCTCCTGGCAGACTTGGGTATTTTAATTCAGTACGGAATAGAGGGGTCTGAATTTTAAATTGGTGTGGAACAAGATATATTTATAAATCAGATTTAAGACATGGATGCTTTTTTCCCAGATATGATATGAATGAACTACTTAAAACTCAAAAAAATCAGAAACAAAAACCAAATAGCTTAAGACATTTGCTGTTTACTCTGGCATGCCATAGTATACAGTGACCTTAAGTTTGGGGGGACAAGTGCTCAAATTCTCATGGGGCATATGCATATTTTAGGGCCTTTTTGCTTTCTTCTAAATCCTGCAGCCTTGCCTCTCCCTAGGCTTGTGTTCCCGTTGTCTCCTCCATCCCCCCAAAACACACTGAAATTTTAAATTAGACTTTTAAAAACTGTTCAAGGAGAGGTAGCTTTTCACGTACAAACCATCATCCTCCTGGATCTTGTGAAATTTCCGACGCACTTGATTGAAAGAAAGGGTGCACAAAGGCCACCCACGGTGCTTTGGAAAGAGGACCCAGAACTTCCCCACACACAGACTGGGGGCCAATTGTCTCTAAGGTGACATCCACCCGCCTGGGTCTCCCCCTCCTCCTGGAGGATCTGCAGATGGGCTGGGACCTGCTCCATCATCTCCTCTGAGAGGCTTTCCTGTTCCTTGTCCTCTTCCACTTTTGTTCCTACACTAGATGGCCATTCACCCCGCACTTCCTCCCCGGCCGGGAGGGCAGATTCAAAGACTTTCTCTTTAAGTTTGACCGAGTAATTCTATATCTTAAAAATTGAACCCACACCCACACCTCCTCCAGGCAGGACAGCAATCCATTGTTTGCAAAGTACTTCCCACAAGCCAGAAAGGGTCAAGGTTCAAGTTCAAAACCGTAGGCTTCTCCTAGTAATAACGTTGGGTACCTGAGACCTGGGTAGGTGTTTTTTCTTCTCACATTGAGAGGATGCTGAACAGAGGCTAACACTGAAGCAGAACCAGAGGCTTGGGATGAATGACTCAGCACGTGTCCTGTCTTTGTGGCTAACTGCTATTGGACTTCTCTGAACCTCTGTCTCCTCATCTGAAGAACTGGAGTAGTCAGACCCTCTCTCAAGCTAGTTACGAGGACCGAAATGTCCTCCTCTCAGCTTGCTGTCCCTATTCTTCACAATATTATTGGAAACGACTTGAAGACAAACAGAAAATTTACTGATAATGATTTCTGATCAAACCAACTAAAGGCAAGCACAATACCCGGCTCCCTCCAAGGTCTGAAGAAAGACCTAGCACTATCACTCCTGCAAGGAACTTTCTACAGATGGGGCAGCCTCAACCTCACCTCTCTGGGGATCTTAGTTTGTGCCCTACAGGAGAAGATCCCAAACCAAGCAGCCATTAACCAGAACTTCAGCGATTCCATTTAATAGCTGCATCATATGCCCTAGAACAGAAAGAGAACTTGGGTGGTAGCCAGCCTGAAGCCTTCATTTATAGAGATGCTGACGCTAATGCACAGAAAGTGGGCGTGGCTGACCAGTGGGCATACAGCCGGCAGGTTGCAGAGGCAGGAGCCAGTGAGAGGTTCGTCACCTTCTGAGCATCACCCAGATGCAGCCCACACTGCTGTGATGAGGCTGGGCATGTTGCACCCTGACGGATACGTTACAAGGACAGGCGTGTGGGGCACAGGTCCCTAGGCCAGTCGAGAGGCAGAACGAGGGTGAAGCCTTGCCCTCCTCCTCCTCGCTGCTGCCTTCTGGGGACTGCCCCAACCTCCAGTCCTCCCGCCTTCTGCTTGGCTTTTAGGACTCTTTCAGTATCTGGTTTGGAACATCTTCTGTTCACCGACTGGGAATAAGTCTGAGAATTCCAAGGGAGTGGTTGCCATGGCAACAACAACCTCATGGAAGGTTTCAGAACTTGTACCTCCTACTCCTAGTACTGCAGAAATTCAGAAAGCATAAGTCATAAAGATGGGTGCTAATTATCTGACCTGAATTTGCTGTGGTGGGCAGAAGAAAGACAAGTGCACTGCAGTCTGGCAGACACTCTTCATCAGCACACGTCCAGATGACTTTCTGGAAGGGAATCATTGTCAGATTATCATCTTCTGTTAGAGGTGGCACCAGGTACCAAACAGAGGGTCATTTGTCTTGCACCGTGCAAGGCTCGGCCTCACGCCTTGGAGGGTGCAGAGTTGTCTTCTGGGACTGCCTTTTGGTCAACCTGGCAGATATGATGGGCACGTGGATTATGAAGTCTCTATGCCTGTGAGGTTGGTCGAGGGGCAGAGTAGCCCACGAGCATCGTTAGTCTTGAAGCACAGTCCTGAGCAAGTGGGCTTAGATGCCTGAGTGCCAAAGCCGAGTAAGCAGATGGACTTTATATCGTGAGACGAGGGGCTGCTTCCAGTGATGGAACCCAGACGAGAGGGGGATTTGACTCCATTCTGGGGGCACTTTGACCATCGGGAGACAGGGACAGGTGGGTGAGTCCCTCTGCCTTGCTCCCTGCAGTGGACACAACGCTGGGTATGGTTTTTCCATACGGTCTGTCTGGTGACATCTCACCTGTCTGAGAGGGTACACCTGTCAAGCCGTGGTCTGGTAGCTTGGAGTCTGTTGCAAAGCAGGGCCAGGGAGATAACACATCGCCCTGTACTCGCTTCCCAGCCTACTTCAATTGTCCCCTTCCTTCTCTCTCTCTGCCCTGGAATTTCACCTTTAAGTAAGACATCGGCCCGCAAGGCCTGCCTTAGCTGTTTTCTAGGGTATCTAAGCTAAGAGGAGACCCATTGTGCCAGAAGCTGTTGTTAGCCGTGGGGTAAATGTGTCAGCATGGGAGGGAGTCCCATGGTCCCATGAAGCTGACATCTCCGAGGGCCAACAGCAGTCTTTCTGAAAGTTAACCCAAGCTGGGATTTATTACAGTTAATGCACAGGGATGGTTGGTTTTAAATGGCTGGAGAGGAATTAAGAGATGAAACAGGGTCAGGTTCCTAGTATTTTGACAACTGATTTTCAGCATCAAGGAACAGAGTGACGCAGGAGGTGATGGATGGGGCTGAGAAAACCACTCCGGGCTCCCGAATTGCACTCTACCAGGGTGGAGGCTGTGTGCCTCAGCGTAGCCGGGAGAACATCGCCAGGGCTATGCCCAAATACACCTTATAGGCAAAAAGTTTGAGCTAAGTCAGAGCTTGTTTAGAAAGTGCCAGTGGAGCCCTCTATATCTCTTCTCCAACTCCCCAGACATGCCCACATATGTGCAGACGATGTACACACACACATGCCCTTGATGTCATGTACTTATCCAGCATGATGGTGGCTCTGTCAACTCCTCTGCCACTAGCTGTCTTCATGACCACCATCCTTTGAAGACAGCCACCACTTAAAAGCGGGTACCTGTTAGATGAAGGCTGAAAATTCCGGGGTCACCTCAGCCCACAGTGAACAGGAGGGCTTGGGTCTGTCACCGTGGTTTTTATCTGCTGACTCAGGGAGGACATACCTTAATCACCTTAGCCAAGGAGGTCAGCCTCTCATACATAAGTGACATGCCAGAGTGCTCTGGGGCCTTCTCCCGCAGTGTCTTATTCAACATCAGCACCCAAAATTACAGAAGTTTCTTTCCAAGGATGCTTGGGGAGGGGGTGGAGAGACGGAGCCTTCAGTAGTCACTCCGCTGATGATAAAAATACAGCTCACAGTGCAAGCCAGGAAATCCTTTTAGACCCTGCCTGGAAGTGCCCTTTTGCGATGTTAACAGTCAGATATCTGCTCCACACAGACGAGCTGAAACCAAGGCAGGGGTGCCCTCAGAAGCCTTTCTTGCTTCCCAATTAGCGTAACTTTGCAGACCCAACAAATCATGAGGTCGAAAAGCCTCTATTGGAAGGTCTTAACCTTTTAGGTTGGCATTAAATTGGAAGAAACTGCTCGCATTTGAAATAATTACCGCTGATAATGAATACAATTAAGCATAAAAGAAGCTTTATAACTCTGGTAGCATTTGTGCACTTAGAAATCGGCTCATATTTTTCCCTTCACAGATGTTACAATAATGGTGTCAACACTTTTATTTCTTTGTCCATAAGCTGAAAATTATGGCTGTTTCATAAATCGCTAACGTGCTCAGAAGATGGAGGCCCAGCTGCAAAGCACATGATTGCAGGCTTCTGCCCCAGCCTCATGTTTCACGATGACCTCAGCTTCCTGTGAGGAATGGGAACCAAAGCGAGTAAGTACTTGTAAAACTGTTTTTGAAGAGTGGAGTTATGAAGAGGTGCTGTGGTGTCAAACATCTGCTTCATCCATTATACTCACGTAGGAGCCCGGAATGTACAGTAAGGGCAAAGGAGCATCAATAAATTAAAATTCTCCCGTGAGCACACTTTCCAAGTGTGTGCCAGTTTGAACCAGGGCAAAAAATGAGAGATGCTAAACAAGAGAAGAGATATTTTTTTGCTCACTTTGCCCGAGCTGGTTTGGGCAGTAATCTTTAGAATCTGGTTTTCTTTACACAACTGATGGACTTTGTCAAAACACAAGCATTTTCGAGGCACCATGAGACGCTGAGGGTTCTGCTCCCTTTGGAAACCATGTTCCTTTCTTCCCAGGATATATTCTTCATCAACATACCAGAAGGATGAAAGAAAATAAAGTGCCATTCTAGTTAAGTGCATAGGTTACCGCCGGCATAAATACTCAAATAATTATTTATTATATCTGCAACTCAATACTGTTCATTACGGAGCTTGCGTCATGGTACCAGTAACACACATCTTGTCAGAAATGACATATGTATTAGTTATGAAAGAAAAATATATAGAAATTTAATAGCTTTTTAAGGTTTTTAAGTGGGTTGTTTCAGGTTGGTTTTCTAAATAAGCAATTTGGTTGGGGGACGTGCTCCTGCCTGTGTTCACACACAGAGTCCCGCCACCTCTACGGACCTAAAGCCAGGCCCATCTACGTTGCCAGAGGGGGGGAGTCAGGAAATTGGAAGTGGAATGCTCAGTAATCCTCACAGCCTTTCCCTCCGTCCAGGCTTCTTCCCCCTCACATCATATATCAGAGACAGTCCAGACTATTCATAGCCTCACATCATTCCTGGTACCCAGGCCAGGTCCCTGAGCGCACAGGGGCGGGTGTGCGCCGGGCGATGGGAGACACGTGTGAGGTGGTGTGTGCAGCCAGCAGCAGATGTGGAGCATGCAGCTTGCACTGGGGACTCAGTGTGCCCTGTGGACTCAGTGTGCCCTGCGGGATCATAGTGAAACTCCCTTCCAGGACAGCCAGGGTGACCGTCCTTGCTGGGATGTCTAGAGTGGACAGCACAACTACATCCCTTCCTGGGCAGCATTTGGAGTTCTCATACGCTCAAGCACCCATCATCCTCAAACCACAATCCTTCAAAAAGTAACTATAAAGACTTCTTAAGCCAAAAACTGAGTTTTTGTCCCATTTAACCCCTAAATAAATGATAGGGGGAACAATCATGTCTCCCCACCTCAGTTTTTCTTATGCATAAAATAAAATATGTGATACTGATCTACAAGGACTGAATTCAATCTTTGCATCTCCCTCTAAAAATTCTGATACTAATCTGAGATGATAAATTAGAAAGCTTATTCACATTATGCAAAATTATTCCAAACAGATGGTGAAGTCAATTTAAAGGCTATTTTTATTCTATCCCTAAGAACAAGTGCTGTTTTGGGGAAGGCAGGAGAATAGACTTTAATCTGTTTGCCCTTTGAAATGACCATCAGCAACCTCCCTCCAATTACCTGTGCCCTCTGATTGTGGTCCTGGGAACTGGCTTTACGAGATGGAGGCTGTTTGCCTTGCCCCCTGACTATCCATAAAGCCACTGTTAGCCCACCTGTCCTCATAGCTTCTAATAGGTTTCTTAAGCAAAGTGAATGTCCAATAAATATTTGGTTTCAAAGTCATTGTTCTTAGCCAACATACTCAAGTGAGGTTTGTTCATTCAAGCAAACTTGGGTTTGAATCTCAACTCTACCATTTATTAGCTGAGTGACCTGGGCAAACAGTGTAAAACATCCACAATACTCATGACCTCATCCCCAAAGTGTGGCCAATTGTGTCTTGAGGACTGTCGGGAGGACTGAAGGAGTCAATGCAGAGTTATCAGCATAGTTCCTGGGACACAGAGGCACTTTCTAGTGAGTTTATTATCATTATTGTTATTATTACTATTTTAATCATGAGGTAGTAAAAGATTTCTTGCCAGTTTCCTACTCTCTCTCTCTCATCCAGCTGCCTTTGTGTAATTATAGTTAAAGACACATATGACACAACCTATGAGGGCTGTGTGGTGCTCCAATTTGGTCTGAGATACTGTTATATGTTATTATTAATCAAAGTGATTAATGTCTTGTTCATTCACAGCATCCCATTCAATCAGTCGTTACTGGAGTTTTGGTGTACAGAGCAAAATCTACAGATGCAACATTTCATAAGGAAAATTTGATAAATAAATGCTTGTGGATAAATCCATGAGAAGAGGTACATGGTGGCTGAATTGGAGCCAATGCCTTCCAGAATTATTATGGACCAGAAAAGCACTGGAGAAGCCAGAGGTGCTCACAGCATGACTGCATGAGTTCTGATGTTTGCCCACATGGACCCCTGTGCCTCATTGCTCTGACATTTCTTAGAACTCCACACCCACAGGTCCAAAGAGTCAGACACAAAATCTGAAGGGGACCCTCCACCTGACACAACTATAAGCTTTTGAAAAGGCTGTGTGAGTGGCTACTTTCTAATTATACTGGTAATAGAGTTGAACTCTAATAATGGAGTTGAAATCTTCAACTAGAATTGTAGATTTTTTCCTTTCTCCTTTCAGTTTTACTAGTTTTTGTTGATGTATTTTGAAGCTGTTATTAAGCCTATACATTTAGTAAAATTATGTCTTCTTGATGAAGTCACCTCTTTATTATTATCTAATGCCTATCTTTGTCTCTGGTTACATTCTTTACCAAAGTTTACTTTGTCCTATATTAATGTAGTCACTTCATGTTTATTTTAATCTTTTGATTTAATTTTTTGATTTATTTTTATTTCTTTTTCCATTCTTTTATTTTTAACCTTTATGTGTCTTTATATTTAAAGTGGGTTTCTTAGAGATAGCATATAGTTAGGTCTTGCTCTTTTGGCCAATCTGCCAATCTCTGCCTTTTAATTGGGATTTATAAAAACATTTACATTTAATGTAATTACTGATATGGTTGGATTTAAATATACCAGGCTACTATTAGTTTTCTGTTTGTCCCACCATCATTTCCTATCTTCTTTTGGATTGAGTGATTTTTATGATTCCATCTTATCTCCACAATTGGCTTATTAGTCATACCATTTATATATTTTTACAGGCTACTCTAGGGTTTGTAATATACATCCTTACCTTATCTCAGTCACCTTCAAATACTATTATACTACTTTGAGTAGCATGCACTAATCTCATAACTGTCAACTTTTATTGCTTCTCTCCCATCCCCTGTGCTAATGTTACACATTTTACTCTACATGTTATACACCCACAATATATTTTTTACTATCTTTGCTTTAGAAAGTCAAATATCCTTTAAAGAAATTTAAAATCTTAAAAAAATATTTTATATTTACCATTTTTACCGTCTGGAACACTGCATGCCTTGGGTAGAACAAAATTTCCTTCTAGTGGCATACTGCTTCTGTCTGAAGAATTTCTTTTAATGTACTTTTGTGGTGCAGTTGTGGTGATGAATTTGCTCAACTTCTGTTTGTATAAAATTTTTGTTTTGCTTTCCTTTTGAAAGGTATTTTCTTCACTGGCTATAAAACTCTTGTTTAGCAGGGTTTTTCTTCTCAGTACTTAAAAAATGTCACTCTATTATTTGCTGGCCTTCAAAGTTTCAGCCATGAAGTCTCCAATATTTTTCATCTTTGTTTCTCTGTATATAATGTATATAATGCTCTTTTTCTTTGACTATCTTCAATTTTTTTCTCTGGGTTTTTTAGTGGTTTGGCCATGATGTATTAAAGCATGTTTGTGTGTGTGTGTGTGTGTGTGTGTTTAATTTATCTTTCTAAAATTTCCTTAAGTTTCTTGGTTTGACACTTGTTTTTCTTTAATTTTGGAATATGCTTGGTCATTATCTCTTGAAATGTTTCTTTTGTCCCATTCCCTTTTTCAGCTTCTGGGACTGTATCTGCAAGTATGTTAAACTATCTGATGTCATCCCACATGTTTTGAGAGTTCTGTTCTATGTATCTCCTCTGCCACCACTCTTTTTGTATCTTTTTGTTTTTCAGTTTGGATAATTTCTATTGGTTTAGCTTCAAATTCACTATTTGTTTTTACTGCTCTGTCCAGACTGCTAATTTGTCAATTGGAGAAATTCTTTATCTCTGATATTGTGTTTTCTATTTCTGGCATTTCCATTTGGCTCTGTTTTGTAATCTCTATCACACAGCTGAACTTCCCCCATTTTTATCATGCGAATTTGTCCACTTTTTCACTAGATCCTTAACATATTGACTACAGTTATTTTGAAGTTCCATCCTGTTAGTTCCAACATTTGGTTCAACTCTGGGTCTGTTTCTGTTGACTGTCTTACCTCTTGAAATGTTGTTCCCCTCTTGCGTGTGTGTGTGTGTGTGTGTGTGTTGTAATTTTTAGTTGAAGGAAGGACATTAAGTGTAGAAGAATAGTGGATCCTGAGGTAAGACATATTTATGCTCAAAATGGGCATGCTTCCTCCACTGTCCAGTCATTAGTGTGGGATGTTGAGTCAATCTGCTCACTAGCTAAGTTGCATATAGTTTTATTGTTGCTATAGTTATATTTAAAGCTCCACAGACTTGAAATTCCTCCACTGGTGTGCTGCTGCAGTCTTTTGTCTTGTCTGGACCTTGGCTGCTGCCTGCGAGTTTTTCAGATTTCCTGTTACATCCTTAGTTTTCAACAGTCCCTATATACCTTTGCCAGCTGGGGGTCTCACACTCTGATCTGCACTCACAGTAGTAGACTACTTTTGCTTGTACAGGGTGCAAGGCTCAACGTGATGTTAGGGGGTGATTCTCAGTTCTCCTGGCCTATCCTCAGTCCTCGGCAGGCCCTGTACATCTGTACGTTAAGGTTGCGCTTTCCGTAGTGTTTCTACCCTCCCCTCACCAGGGGCAGTCAAATTTTGCTACATATCTATAAAAGTATCTTTGATGAGGGAGAGTTTCCTGCCAGAGCAGAGAGAGGTTTTTGTTTTGTTTTTTTTAACCTCTTCTATGGAATCAAAGGGGTCTTTGCCTGTGTCCTAGGGTTTGGGTAGGGATTTCCTATCCCTTCCTTAAAAGTTTAAGATTTTTCCGTAATATGAGAGAAGGTTCTGGGAAGTAGGGTTTAGTGTATATGTGCTAATGAGGGGGACTTATAAGTCTTTTCCCTTCCTCCAATCTTTCCTGTAAGCACCTAGTAGTAAGCCCCAGATAAAAGCTTGTGAGGGATTGTGGTCTCCCTTTGTGTCTGGGGATTTAAAATTCTCACTGTAGCCCACACTTGGTCTCTAAAAGTTTGTTAAGATTTCAGCTTTTTTCTTCTTCCTTGCTCTCATGGTGTCTGCCTCTTTTCCCCATGTGCACTGCCAAAAGTGAAACCATTATTATGTCTCATATCTCCTAAGAAAGACTTGTCAGAATTCAGTTTACCTAGTTGCCTTGTGACATCAGCTGAAGAAAATGTAAGATTTGTAGATTGTGCTATGCTCTTTCTCGGTGTTAGGGTGGAAGCAAAGAACTGCTGAGGCTTTCTACATCCTCAATGGAAGCAGACTCCCAGACAGAGGAAACTGGAAAAATGACGTCTGAAGCCTTTTCTCAAGCTCTGATGTGGAAAAGTGGCTATGACTTGGTTGGGAGACTTGCAGGTGTACATTCAGAGTATTTCTGTCTCATATTTCCTGTTTATCCAGCTTGCCACCTCCTTTGCCTTTAAATTTGCCATGCTTTCCCTTCTCAAGGTCCTTCTACAAATGAGAGAGCTTTAGTAGAATTGGGGTCAACGGGCAAATAGGCACCAAAAAAAGGTATATTTTCAATTTTTTACATTTAAAAAATTCAAATCCTATATTATAAATTATTTTCCATTTAAACTGATGAATTTTATATTTTTCACATTGAAAAAAATTCAAGTTCTATAGTATAAATTCTTTTAAACTGTCTTCTTTTTTTTTTTGGTAGTACCTGCTTTGTTAGCTATTTTAGGAGAACAAATATTTGGCTTGGCTTTTCGGAAGAACAGAGAATTGTCATAAAACTTACTCTATGAATATACTAAAAGAGGTGATAGGCTTGCTTGGCAAACACATGGTAGTTTTCAAGGATGATATTATCCCAGGAAATAGATGAGTAATGCCATTACACCATAGTTGTTGGATAATTATTTGCAGATAATCCATGTTTCAATCTCTGGAAGATATTATTATGCTCAGAAAAATTTTGGACTATCTGGTACTTAACTATCTGTGTAAATTTTATACTTTCTTCCCGTGACATTATTTCACACCAGTGCAACAGAAAACATGGTATGATGCAAATTCAAATTAGAACTTCAATGAGCCGACTAAGAAGAATTTGTGTTCCCTCAAGGATTGGTGGAGTAGTCCTATTAGACACCCATGTAGTCTCATTACTTTTGTTGGTAAGTGAATTTAGCTGTGTCTAGTTGGTTTTCTAGCAGTAAGATAACTTATTTAAAATTTGAGAGAAACCTGGAATGGGTCAATGTCTGTAGATAAAGATCTGAGTATATATTTTTAATATAATGATTTGTATTTCAACATTTTAATGGCAAAACTATGATTTAAGGGCTCCACCTAGACACACCAATGATAAAGATAAGATGGACAGGAGTGCCCAGTCTGGAGCTGAGGTGGTGTGGGTGTAACAGCCCACAACAGAGCTTGAGGATAATTTTTCTCAGCCCCTTCCCTTTCCCCAGATCTCACCTCACTGGCTTCCCTAAATAGCTTTCCTGCTTTGGTTCTCCATCTAGGTCAGCAGAACCCACGTCAACCGGGCCCCAGCCTGGAATTGAGAGGTGTCTTTTCATTACCTTATTCCTCAGCAGCTGTAGCAGTGACCAATTCCTACTGGTTCTCTTTTCTCTTCTTAACGTCTGTGGTCCCTCTCCTGACTGCAGTTCAAACCATGACTCTTTCTCATCGGCAGAAAGAGTGGCCTTCTGATTGGTCTGCTTTCCTTACATCTCAGAGTTCTGCAAATCTTCCTCCATCCTCTGCCGAAAGCTCCTTTCAAGACTGCAAGTCTCATCACGTTACCCTCTCGCCTAGTTCTTTGGTATTTCCCGCTAGATTTCAAGAGGAAGTCCAAATATCTTTTCCTGCCATAAATGCCCCCATAACCTGTCCTCTGAGAGTATTCTCAGCCTCTACCTTACGATGACCTCTGCCCCTCAGTCCCTACTCCCAGCTGAGGCCCGGTGGCCCCAGATGACCAGAGCCACTCCTCGTGGCCCTGCTGCCCCCTGGGCTGCCTTCCCTCTTCGTTCAGCATGTGGGATCCTTGGCTTTAGACACCAGCCCAAGGCTTCCTTCCTCTGAGATGCTCTCCTTGGCTTCTCCTCTCTCTCTCTCGTCCCCCACACTCAACATTCTTTCCTATGAGCTACCAGCGTAATCAGTGAATGCTCACCTTATCCATGGCTTGTAGCAACTTACTGCATTTCCTGGTTTGATGTCCATCTTCTCCTCCTGATATGTGTACATACTTTGCCTCTTTGCAAGACAGGTAGTGAGATTAGGGACAAGGCCTGTATCTTATGGCATTTTATATCTGCACATGTGATGATACTTTATGGTCTGTCAGCTCCTCTATGGAATGTTTCTGGGTCACTTCGGTCTTTCCAAGGCTTTCAGCTGGGCTTGACATGCTCCTGGATCCCACATTTCTCTCTCCAGACCCCTCTTCAGAATCATTCCTGTATTTCCTGAGCCTTCCTAGATAACCCACTTGGGTGGATGACACCATAAACAACCCCAGCCGAAGTTGCTTCCTCACGCCTGCCCCTGACATTTTCCCAGTGGTTTTACCTCTGCACCGATGCCGTCGCTGTGACCTTTCTGAGGTCACCTAGATCTCTCAGGCAGCCTTGAGTCTTCCCTTCCAGACCTTCTCCAATGGCCACCAGTCACTGAGTCTTATCCCTTCCCCCCTAAAGCCTACTTCAGATACACCTGCCCCTTCCTTGCTTAGGTGATGGCACAGCTTCCTGGCAGGTGATCTGGTTCTTGGTTCTCACATTTCTCAGGTCACTTCCCAACCATCCACTGGTACCATCCAAGGTGGGCACAGCCCAGATGCCTCCACGGGGCACTCAAGGCCTTTCACTGGTGGCCATGTTGGCTTTGCTCCCCCGTCCTCTGCACTGCAGGCACTAAGCTTCCGCCTAGCAGGCTCTCCCTCTCCTGGACACAGCGTTCCCTCCACTGCACCTGCTGTGCTGCGTTCCTGTTCCTGCAGCACTTTCCTCCCCTTCCTCTGCCTCGAAAACTCTGACCTCATATTTAATGTCCTGTTAAAATATTCCCCCCTTGCCCCCAAATCATCCCTGACTTCCCCATCAAAGTCAGTGCTTTCCTTCTGTAGGTGCCAGGAAACCTGAGAGTATACCTCAGGTGAGAATTTATCACACAAGTATCGCAATTTCTCTCGCTGGTCTAGGAGGTGCCTGAGGATGGGGACTATGTCTTGCTCCCCTAGGCCCTCTCGGTGCCTTTTACAATGTCTGGAAATCACAGGTACTCAAATATCTGAACTCAAGTGTGAATTAGAAAGATCAAAGACCTGGGGTTGGCCGTTGCAGGGAGAAAAGGGAGGCTGGTGGTTAGGAAGAGAAAGTGCAAGAACAAATGAGGGCAGAGCTTGCACTGAGGCCTTTGTTTATTTGTTTTTGATAAAAGAAGCTTGGGAGAAGGGGTAAAAAAGAAAACACCGTCCTTAACTCTTCACCACCTTCTACTGTTCCTCTTCCTGGGAAGGAGCCAAGAGAAATTTAGAAGGGGTGTAAAGTTTCTTGGTAAAGCTTAGGATTCTAGGACAAACCAAAAGCCTTTTGCATTGTGTGCATTTTTTTTTTTTTTTTTTCTTCTGGCACATGGCTTGACAATTACACTCCTCCGTGGGTCCTCTAGGACTCTTGCAGTTCCAAGAGTCTGTGAAATAGTCTCAGGTAAGTCTTTGAAATGGGGAAGTCCAGGACAAGATGTTGCTTTTCAAGGTGTAAAGGAATCCATACAAATGGATCCCGTGTATGCTATTACCTGGATTGCTAACGACAAGCCCCTTACCGGCTGATAAACTTAACTCATGGAACCAAAATGGGGTGGGGAAGGAAAGCACGGCCAAGGTAGGCAGGCTGCGGAGTCCAAAATCAAAGTCAACTGCAAAAGGAAGATCTGAAAAGAATGACATTCTAGCCCTCCTTTCTTTTCCTTTCAGGCTTTATGGCACCTTTGAAGAAACAAAAGCTTTACAGAGAAAAGGCTGGTTTGGCAGGGAAGGCTGGTGTCTCCCTTCAGCTCACTTTCCTGTGTTCCTGGCGCTTTTCTCTTTTTAAACAAAGCACTTAAAGGTATTGAGCCTTCATAGCGACTTTTCTTTCCTCTCTCTTTGCTTCTCTCCTCCATCTCCTGAATAGTTCTGGAGAAAGGGGGCATTTACCAATGCAATGGGCTGGGCTTGGTGCTTAGTAAGCACCCCCCTCCCCCCCTCCCTCCTCCCTGATGTAATGTCTCAGTTTGTCTGGCTCCTGCTGTCCTGCGGGGCGGCGACGGGTGAGGGTAAATTTGGGAAGATGATCTCGACGTTATTCATCAGGACACGTTTCATTCTAGCAGCTTTGTCAGATCCACGATGGTGCAAATCTTCAACTGTTTCCTTTCACTTGGAGGATCAAATTTACCGTTTTCTCCTGGCTGTTCGTTACAGTGAGACATTTGGAATCCACAGGCAGACCGAGCCAACTGGGCAGAAAGTTTGGAATTCTGAAAGGCTGCTGAATTGTCAGGGACCAGCCTAGCTATTTGCTGATTTATTGAACTTGACCCAAATGAATCTCTGTGTAAACAAAATGTATGAAGAAGTCTTTGAATAATTCTATTAAATGAAATACTGGCCCTTGTTTTCCATTTTATTACATTTTCTGAACACTGTGTATTCCAATCATACTGAAACATTTTGTTTTCAGGCTCTTAGAAAGTGCTGATGGTTGAACCTCAAAAGAATTGAAGGGTTAGTTCATAAGTGAATAAAAAGCCAGTGGCATTTATCCAAAGTTTGTTTAACTCTCCTAACCTCATGGGCCTGTAAAAATTCAACTGAAAATCATTGAGAAGAGGTCCTCCCATGAGATCCCTTGGCACTTTCTGCTTCTGCTTGGATCAGAAATACCATGAGAGTTTTTTTTTTTTTTTTCCCAACATTTCAACACTCCTAGTTCCATTTGCAGAAGGAGAAGAGGAGAGAGAAAAAAGGAAAGGGAGAAAAACATGAACTTTTCTACACCTAGAAGTTATTGCAGCTTTTACATGGGATTTCAAGCCAGAACATCCCTGGTTGAGGACAATTGCCTCTGCCTCGGAAACCTCCCAGGAATGGGAGTCTCCTCCACCAAGGTTCTGGTCAAAGATGGACATTACACAACAACTCCAGGACATCTGACAATGGAACTCAGGCTCTGGCCTCAGCACCCATTAGCCTAACCTCCCAGGGTGCAATAGAATCAGAAATTAAATCGATTATCTAATTAGACCAGTGCCCTGTAGTTCATGGAATAGCATGTTTCATATTAGTCCTTTGAAGGAGAGGTGGTGTGGACAGATGTAAGATGCGTTGAAAAAGTAGCCACAACCTTCATATGCATAGAGACAGAAAGTAGAGTAGTGCTGTCTAGGACGGCAGTGGCGCACTTGGAGGGAAATGGGGAATGATTTCGAATGGGTATGAGATTTCTTTCTGGTGTTAAGAAAATATTCTAAATTCGATTGTGGTGATGATTGCACAACTTTATAAATATACCAGAAAGCATTAAATTGTACCCTTGAAAATGGGTGAATTGTATGGTTTGTGAATTATATCTCAATAAAGTTGCTCTGTTGAAAAAAAAATTAACCACAATCCTTCACTCCTCGCCGGACCCGGGCCCTTTGCAGTGTGACTTGGTAGCTCTTCCCATCAAGGAAGGGGGCCTCTTCTCCCACCTGTTGTCTCCAGGTTACTTTCTGACTCTTGCTGGCCCATGGATGTTGGGGGTAGTGACAGTGCCCGGGGGCCTTGCGTGTCTCTGCTCACTCTCCTGTCCTCTGTCTCCACTATGAAAACTTACCCTGGATGATCAGAGTCCTGTGTCACAGAGCTGATCATCCCAGCGAAGGCCATCTCAGGCCACCCGCCAGCTGACTGCAGATATGAGAGCCCAGCCGAGATGAGCCAGTCCACCCAGAGCAGCTGAACCACTCAGTGAGCCACGGACTCACGAGGCATGAAAATTGTTGTTTTAGGAAGATCGTTGGGGTGATTTGTTCTGTGGCAGCGCCTGACTGATACATGTGCCATCTTTTTGAGATTCTAGAAGTACAGGAAAGGAGTACACGCGGAGGTTACACTCGTTACCAACTAGGCCAAGAGTTTCACTCTGATTTTCAGACTCTGACCAGGGCTTTCATTTTTCCTGCTAAATCTCCCTGGTAGAGTAGTGAAGTGCATCCTTGCTTAGGCAGGAGCTTGTGGTCATTAGAACTTGCCCTCAGGTGGCATGAGCTTTCCACTAACACTTTGGGACCTTCTGGAGAGGAAGTTTGGGGCTGGTTGGGACAGCTGGCCTTCACTGAGAACCTGAGAGGGGCTGCCAGGCAGCTTCCTCACATTATGTGTCACACATGGGTCATACCTACAGCATCCTGATGTGTCTGACACAACCCACGCCAGGATACTGGGAGGAAGTCGGCTTGAATAGTGTAAGTGAGATTCATGATCCTCACACAGGAGATGTTTAATGAAAACCCCCTTGGTTAAGTGCCCCTGTGGCAGGGGAAGAGGAAAAAGAGCCTGCTTTCAAGGATCCTCTATCCCGCCTGAGGAGGACTGTGGAGCAGTTTCATGTGAAGGGCTGTAGGAAATAAGAAAGGGAGAGACCAGAGTTTGCTTCACGGAGAAGGCACACTTTGAAGGAGCTGAATGACTGTAAGTCTTGATGTTTTGTGCGGAGTGAGGTGGGAATGGCCTGAACCAAAGTCCAGGGGCAGATAAGGATGAGACACACATACATCTACGAAAACGTCTCACGTCAACACTGCCCCATAGAACCTCCTGCCCTGATGGTCTGGCTATTGAGCATTAGAAATGTGGCTGGTATGTCTGCAGGATCAAATTTTAAATTTCATTTACATTGAACTAATTTAAATTTAAACTTAAATAGCCATGTAGGACCAGTGACTGGCATATGAAACAGCAGCTCTATGCAAGGTATAGGTGCACATTTTTTTTTTTTTTTGCTATAACAAATTCTGTAAAGCCATTTTTTTTTTCAGAGAGACACTGGGCTATGATTTAGTCATAACTACTTCCATATACCCAACTGCCCAAATTTCTTCTGTCTGTAAGAGATAAGCTTCCTTCTGTTCAGTGAGACTCAGCACCCACACCTTCCACAAATACACGTCTTTATTGAATTCCCACTGTGCACAAGGTACCCTGCTTGGCAACACACAATTAAAATGAGAGAAAATGGTCATTCCATTTCTTTGACTGAGCTCAGCTGTCTAAAGATTTTTAAAAAACACAAAGGTGGCTTTGATAACATTTTGGAGAAAATTATTTAAATTAGAAAACTATGAATTTACAGTAATAAGTAAGTGCGGTGCATTTAGAGAAAGCTCTTCTTAATTCTATAGGTTGGCAAGTTTGCTATCTATTATCACTGAAGATGACGTAATTGTGCCTTAATAAGCAAAATTATTAAAGGGTTCATGAGCTTTCATTTGAGAAACTCAGAGAGGAAAGGTCAAAAGGACTGTCCCCCTACAAATCCCTAAAGAATTTGAATTTAAAATGAATCTCATTCTACAAGGAAAAATGTAACACCAGAAAGACAGAAAATAACCCCCCCAAAAAAGAAAAAGAAAAACCTTAATTTATACTGACTTCATTATTCTCTAGATTCAAAGCAACTCAACGTAAAATGAGGACTTCAAGTTCAAACTTTTAAGGAATCCACATATTTGCATCAATTTTTAGAAGATTTTACAACTAATGAACTTGGATTTCTTTTGGCATGGCATAAAATCCATTTGTACAGTTTTTAATTAAGAATGCAGCCTATGCAATTAAAATTAAGGGTAGGGACTTCATCTGAGGTCCCACGAGAACCCCAGTCGAAAAAATTATGGTAATGCTGTGTGTCCTAAAAGCCTTCTCTGAGTGTCACAGACACGTGGTACAGAATTACCCCTGCTGCATAATGAGGATTTGTTTAAAGTTGATATTTAGGAACATTTAATTTTGATGAGTTAGGGTCTTGTTTACCACTAATCTCCCTGGCATTTGCTGTGGGCTTGGGAACCAGCACAAGTATCATCTAAAACTGAGCCCAGAAAGTATAGACTGGGTCATACTCACAATCCATAATGCAAATACTGCAGTTTTCACATAGGCAGGGGAATTCCTAATGTGGATTTTAATAGTTAAAGTTACCAGTGCCATTATTGAGAATATTAGGATGCTTTCATGTCGAACTGATTAAAATTACCTTTGGAATAATGAATGACATGTAATGTACAAATATCCACCCACTTTCCCTTTTTTTTAAAGTATAGATAACTGTAATGGAAAGTCTTCCAAGGTATTCTTTGGGAAGACTCAGAGCCAGGGGGCAGAAACCCAGGGCCAGTGGATCCTATGAGGTGGTCTGCTATAAGTCTTGTGACTCATGGCTTGCCGAGAAGGAGACTCAAAGAGAAACTGGATTTCTCTGGAATTCAGGATTCATTTTCTTCCTAATCTTTGGAAGACCGAATATGCCCACTAAATACGTCTTTATATCTGGCAGGAGGAGATTGCCTAGGCTGACTTTGAGTCCTGTTCATTTCTTTAAGCACTTAGGGCGCAGCTCCAAATGACCTGTGTGGGTTGCTCCCTTGACAAAGCTTCATTCGGTCCTTAACAAAATCATCTTGGTTCCATTCTCCCAGAATGTAGGTCATGCACAAAGCAGTGCTTCTGCCATTTGCACTCAGTACACCGATGCACCCACCTCCTCAGGTAGCCCTCACAGGGAAGAAGTTATCTAAGATGCCAGCCTTGACGAGGAGTCCCATCCGGTGTGCTGGCTGCTCTCAAAGGCCTTCCTTGACTGTCAGAAGAAATAGCTCATCAACCCACTCACTCCCCAGGCAAAACACCCCTTCCCTGCCCCTTCCCAGTGCACCCAGAGCAGCAGGAGGGACGGTGCTCCTGGGAAGAGGTCTAGGTTCGCTCCGAGTGACCCCAGTGTTTGCGGTGAAGCTGCCTCCCACCGTCTCCCTCACCACACCCCCGTCTGCCTCCTTTTATCACCAGAATGACATTTTTTATTAGTAGTACTAGATTTTCTTTTTTTTAGAAAAGTTTTAGTTTCACACAACAATGACTGTAAAGTACAGAGAATTCACATACACTCCCTCAGCCTGGCCCCAACACCAGTTTCCCCATTAGGAACATCTTGAATTAATGTGGTACATTTGTTGCAGTTGATGAGTCAATATTGACACATTATGGTTAACTGAAGTCCCTGGTTTACATCAGGCTTCCCTCGTGGAGTTGTACATAATATGGGTTTGAACAAATACATAAGGTCATGTATCCACCATTACAGTGTCATGTAGAGTAGTTTCTCTGCCCTAAAAATCTCCTGTGCTCTACCTATTCATCCCTCCCACCCCCTGCAAACAGGCATGGGATCATGTCATTCCCCTGTTTAAAATTATCATTATTATTACTTTGTTGGAGTCTAGCTGATTTACAATGTTGTGTTAGTTTCTGCTGTACAGCAAAGTGAATCAGCCATACATATACATATCGCCACTCTCTTCTAGACTTGATTCCCATATAGGTCATTACAGAGCACTGAACAGAGTTGCCTGTGCTATGCAGTAGGTTCTTATTAGTTATCTTTTACATATAGTAGTGTGTATATGTCAATCCCAACCTCCCAGTTTATCCCCCACCACTTCCCCCTTGGTAACCATAAGTTTGTTTTCTACATCTGTGACTCAATTTCTGTTTTGTAAATAGGTCCATTTGTACCATATTTTTAGATTCCACATATAAACGATAATCATGATATTTGTCTCTCTCTGTCTGACTTACTTCACTCGGTATGACAATCTCAAGGTCCATCCATGTTGCTGCAGATGGCGTTATTTCATTCTTTTTTATGGCTGAGTAATATTCCATGGTACATATGTACCACATCTCCTTTATCCATTCACCTGTCGATGGACATTTAGGTGGCTTCCATGTCCTGGCTATTGTAAATAGTGCTGCAATGAACACTGGGGTGAATGTATACTTTTGAATTATGGTTTTCCCTGGATATATGCTTAGGAGTGAGATTGCTGGATCATATGGTAGCTCTATTTTTAGTTTTTTAAGGAATCTCCATACTATTCTCCATAGTGGCTGTACCAATTTATATTCCCACCAACAGTGTAGGGGGGTTCCCTTTTCTCCACACCCTCTCCAGCATTTATTGTTTGTAGATTTTTTGATGATGGCCATTCTATTGCTGTGAGGTGATACCTCACTGTAGTTTTGATTTGCATTTCTCTAATAATTAGTGATGTTGACCATCTTTTCATGTGCCTCTTGGCCATCTGTATATCTTCTTTGGTGAAAAGTCTATTTAGATCTTCCGCTAAAATTATTAAATTAAAAAAATTCCCGGCACCCTCCTCTACCCTATTATACTGCCCCATCCCGCCTTCACCTGGAAGAGTTATTAAATAAAGCCCAAACACCTTCGACGAGGGCATTCAAAACCTTCATGCTCTGCCTGGTCCCTGCATACCTGTCTGGCCCCATCAATCCCACATCCTTATATCTAATGAAATGTCCATAAACGAGGGTGTGGGCTTTGTCCTGCACACACCTGGGCTGGAACCCACCTCCTCCACTTTCCAGCTGCCTGAACTTAAGAGGATTAACTACCATCAACATTACAAAAGGTCAATCGCACAGTGGGAAACTATTTTCAACAAAAACAGCAATGTATCCTAGTCACATGAATAGTCTGTCCATGTTTCTTTTATTCATTTAACCAGTGTTTACTAAGTGCCTATGAATGTGCCAGGACTGCAGCACCCAAGTTTTAAGATGTTAATATCATACTCTTTGTCTCAGGAAGTCCCCATTAATACATAGAAATCCCCATTAATATATAGAAATAAAAGATAAACCATACCAATTTAAGTGTCTGCCAAGAGAGTATTAGAATGCAATCTTACAGTTCACTTATTAGCAGTGAATTTCACCGTCAAAATATTTGCCCATCTGATATGCAAGATAGTGTTTTGTTTTGACTCACATTTATTGGACTATGAATGAGTTTTCATAATTATCAGCCATTGGTTTCTCTTAGAATTACCACTTCATGTACATAATATCTGCACATAGTAGCCTTTTGACTATTACTTACATTTAAAAATTCTGTTTTATTCATACTGCATTGACTAAGGCCCCCAGCACAGTGTTCAAGATCTGGGGTATCCTTCCCTTGTAACTGTCTAGAAAGGAAGTGCTCATGATAAGTTGCCATTGAAAATGATGCTTGTTCCAGGGCTCCTTTAGTTGTGGCTTGCCGGTTCCATAGTTGCAGCATGTGGAGCCCACCTGTGCAACTAAGGAGCCCACAAGCCGCAACTAAGACCTGGTGCAACCAAGTAAATAAATAATTTTTTTTTTTTTTTTTTTTTTTTTTTTTTTTTTTTTTTCTGCGGTACACAGGTCTCTCACTGTTGTGGCCTCTCCCGTTGCGGAGCACAGGCTCTGGACTTGCAGGCTCAGCGGCCGTGGCTCACGGGTCCAGCCGCTCCGCGGCATGTGGGATCTTCCCGGACCGGGGCACGAACCTGTGTCCCCTGCATCGGCAGGCGGACTCTCAACAACTGAGCCACCAGGGAAGCCCATAAATAAATATTTTTTTAAAATGATGCTTGCTCTATGTTTGGGGATGATCTTTGTTATTAGGTTAAGAATGTTTTCTTATATTTCGTGTTATGTAAGAGTTGTTTACTCAACATGAGTAGTGGTTTTATTCAGTGCTTTTCTGAATCTACTATAAATTATACTAAATTATATTTTTTCTGTTAATTTGTTCGTGTGGTATAGACGTTTACAGATGTAGCACCATTTTTGCATTCCCAGAAAAAAATCTAAGTTGGGTTGATATTCAATTGTTTTCTAAGCTTTATGGCTGTGTAAAGTTGGGATTGTCTATTCCTGAAGGTTTGGAAAAATTCAACTCTAAGGCTATCCATGTCTCTAAAACTATCTGGGGTAGTGTCTTTTGGGGCATTCGATTATTTTACCAACAATTCAATTTATTTAGTGATTATAGGTTTATTCACACATTCTGCATTTTATTAATAAAATATATTTTATTAATGTATTGGTAAATATTTTCTAGAAAGCTGTACATTCCTTCTAACTTTTCATATGTATTGATATAAAGTTCTTCAGAATATTTTGTGTCTGTACTTTAGCCTCCTTTCCATTCCTAATATCTTCATTTTTTTTCTTTCTTTTCTTCACTTTTTCTTTCTTTTTTCTCTTGTTCATTTTTGTTGGAGTTATTTTGTTGTTGTTTGTTTGGTTTTTTCCTATTTAATAGTCTTTCTAAAGATCCATCTTTAGATCTCTATATTCATTTTAGTTACTTTTGCTCTTGATATTACTATTCCTTTCTTCTATTTTCTTTTTATTTATTTCAATATTTCTTTCTTTTAATAAATGTGTTTAAGGCTATAAATTTACCTCCAAGAACCACTTTAGATACATCCCACAAGTATTTGTATGTACTAGTGTCATGGTCCTTCATTCCAAATATTTCATAATTTTCATTGCTGTGTTATGATTTCCTCTTTAAACTATGATTTGTTTAGTGAATCTTTTATTTTTCAAAATGTATTTTATTATTGTTTCCTAATTAAATTGAAATGTCTTCTTTATTGATTATTCTTGTCATCATAATGTAAGGTCTCTCTTTTTACCTTCAATTTTTATATTTTCTATATTAATATCACTAAAACAATTTTCTTTCAGCTAGTACTGCCCTGGGATATGTTCTTCCAGCTCTTTATTGAAAATATTTTTGATTCATTCTGTTTTAGTTGTATCTCTTATGAGGAACATATACATATATATTAATATATATATATATTTATATTTATATATATATATACTTAATCTGACTGATTTTCTGATTTTTATATGTAAAGTTAATCTATCATATTCTCCGCAATAATTTGGCATTATGACTACTTTGTTTCCTGGCCCTCTTTATCAACATTTATCTTTATTTTCTCATTCTTTCTACTTTCTCTGAGGAATTCCTTTTTTTTTTCTATATTTTTCTGCTGGTTTGAAAGTTATAGATTGTATTTCTCTTTAAGTTTTGTTTAAAAATTACACAAACATATATGTTAGAGTTATTCCACTTCTCCATCAAACTCCTGAACAAGACTAAGTCTTTAGCACATTTAAAGGACCCAATGACTAATGTCCTTTCCCTCCCACACTTTCCTAATCAAGGCTGTCTAAGGTTGGTTCACCATACAAAGCACACATAATTATAATTTCTCATTGTCAGTAATTAATTAAACTTACTGATGTATTTTATCAATATTTCTTGCACCCACCCCCTCCCTCTGGGCTTGCTTGTATATTTGCTGAAGTAAGACTTCTAGCAGCTCTTCCACTGAGTCTTTGAGTGGCAAGTTTTTAGCATTTGTTTATCTGAAAATACATTTTTCCTTCACTCTTGAAAAAGATTTAGCTGGGGGTAGAATTCTGGGTTGACAAATGTTCTTTCTCAGAACTTTGAAGATCATTCTCTGTCGTATTCATGCTTCTTTTTGTTGAATCTTCCCTCTGCTCATTTTCAAGATTTCCATCTGGCTCCTTTTTTTCATGGCTACTTAGTCCCGTTTCAAGTTTTCTTTTTTGTTTCATAATTTCTTGTCTTCTGAAAATAGGCTTTTTTTTCTTTACATATTGAGGAATCAAAACATGCTATTTTAAGGTCTTTTTCCTATAAGTCTGTTGTTCGGATTTCACCTGGAGCAAACACTTCTTCCCATTGATAATCATGTCACCTGTTTTCCTCAGCATGAGGTTTCTGCAAGTGATTCTTGGAATTTCGTGTTCGTGGCTCTCGAGAGAGAAAGGAGTTCTCTGAATTCCCCCTGCCTTCCCCCCAGTCCAGGAGCTTGTCCCTCGTCACCATTTGGCCCCCCAGACACAGGTGCAGCATGAGACTCAGGTCACTGTGGTCACCAGAGGCTGGCTCAGTTCTCGGCACAGGGCTGCATCAGGACGGTCCTTCCTTCCTTAGGCCCAAGCTTCACAGGGGGTGCAGCCACGGATATCACTATCAGCAGCAGCTTTGCCAGTCTCTCGTCATGAGTGGAAATCCCCTTCCTGCCCCAGTTCCCAGCGGGGACTGTGTGGAGAATGGTTAGGCGGTGACCTCCAGCAGCCACTGCTCTGCCCACACCGGCGTCTGCAGCCTGAACCCATTTCACCTCCTGGCCTTCCTCTTCCCTTGGGTCCTAGGAGGCGTGGCCCTGCTTTTTTGTGTGCCTGTGTCTTTTATAATTTTTTTCCCTTCCACTTTGTCATTGTTATGTCTTTGGAACAGCATGGGGCAGGGGTTCAAGCTGGACGTGCAGTGCTGTGGTTCAAAGTCCCAATTTTAATAACTACAAGTATTCTGTTCTATTTCAGCCCTTATTTATTTCACTATTCCTCTCATTTCATTTAATAAATTTTAAAATTATAAATAACTCTATATTGATTACATTTTATTTAATGTTTTGTCTATAGTCTAGGATAAATTTCTTAGGAGAGAAAAATAGCATGTCAACAGGTATAAACATTTTAAAAGCTACTTTGGTACATGGAATTTTTTTTTTTTTTCCGAAACGATAGCAGGTGTGGGTGTGCATGGAGATTGGGTGTGTGTGTGTGTGTGTGTGTGTGTGTGTGTATATGTGTGTATAGGTGCACATATGTGTGTTCCAGGCTGAGAAAACTTTTGGTGACAAGGGGCAAAGCAGGACAATGTGACCCCTAGAACTCCTGTATGATGGGCTATGCATGAGGAAATGTGCATGGCGTAAAAGCACACTTGCTATTTATTGACTAAATGGCTAAGCACAGAGACTGATGGGAAACTGTCCAGATGCACGGACCGGGATCACCGTGCAGGACTTTGCAGACCAGGCTAAGGATTGTGAACTTCACATGCAGAGTAAGGTGTACCGTTTAAAGTAGCATCGTGACGTGTCACATGTATTTTTCACCCCTAAGCCTAGTCTAGTGGAGTCAGGGTTGAAAAGAGGGAGGCATGAAACATGAAAATCACGTAGGAGACATTCATCCCTACAGGTGACAGGTGATGATGGTGGTCAGATGGCTGGTGGGTGGGGGCAGTGAAGAGAGTGCATTCTGAGACCTTTGGAGACTCAGCATCCCAGAACTTGTTTGCTTGAATGAAGTCAGTGGAGGGGAGGGAGGGAACAGATTTCTGATGTGTCTGGTGGGTCACAGAGAGGAAGACATCACAAGGGGTAGAAACAGATTTTGGTGAGAGATGATGAGTTCTATGTGGGACGACTGAGTTTTGAAATTAAGGGGAAATACTGAGTAGCATTTGATTCCATGGGTATAAAATTAAGAAATGTAGCCTGGGCTGGGACATCTGTGGCTTTTAAAGCCATGGACCTGAGATGCCATGGACGGTTTTGAGGGGGAAGATGGAAGGGTTAGGCTTGATCCTGCAGGAACTCTTGGGAATCGGGAGGGGCAGCCTGGCGAGGAGGTAGTTGGCGTTCCAGAAACAGGGCAGAGAGAAGGCTGCCCTGAATTAGATTCTGCTGAGAAGTCAGCAACAGGCTGGAAAAATGTGCCTGCACTTAGGGATCCAGAGGCCATCAGTGACTTTAGCAAACACTTTGTTGATGGATAAAGAAGATGTGGTATGTATATACGATGGAATATTAAAAAGAATGAAATAATGCCATTTGCAGTGGCGTGGATGGACATGGAGACTATCATACTAAGTGAAATAAGTCAGACAAAGGCAAATATCATATGAGATAACTTATATGCAGAATCTTAAAAAAAAAAAAGATACAAATGAACTTATTTACAAAACAGAATCAGACTCACAGACTTAGAGAATGAATTTATGGTTACCAGGGCTTGGGGGGAAGGGTCGGAGGGAGGGATAAATTGGGAGTTTGGGATTGACATGTACGTACGGCTATATTTAAAATAGACAACCAACAAGGACCTACGGTAAAACGAAACAAAACAAAACAAAACTTTGGAAGAGTGGAAACCAGATAAGGTGGGTGGAAGAGAGGATGATGAAACAGTGGAGAAAGGGAATAAAGACAGAACTCCAGAAGCCTGTCTGCAGAAGGCACAATACAGAGCCACGTCGTCAGCCTGGGTGCAAGTGACCTTCAGGCTGAGCTCTCCCCACCCCTGCAGCTGCAGCCAACATTAACCCAACTGGAAGGAGGGAAGGGACTGGAAGCCTGTGTGGCTGGCGCCATGGTGGGGGGTGGGGGTGGTGTCCAGGTGTGGTACAAACCGAGGTCAGTCCAGTGGAATCACTAAACATTTTAAGCTGTCATGCTCACCAACACAGATGATAATTACACTGACACCACTTAGTTTGTTCCTCGTTAGTCAGACGAGAGAAAAAACTGAGTTATCTCAGCTCTAATCCTTTGAGAGCCTGGCATACCTCTTGGAGGAAAATTATGGTCCAGCAAGGAGGAACCGTTTGCGATGCAGCAGGGCCAGCAGGCACACCCGGGGCCAGGTGGCAGCAGGAGGGCAGGGCAAGGAATCCCTTTGTGCCTCCGTGATGGAAGCTCTGGACACAGATACAAAGGAATGCAAATTAGTGGCAGAGGAAAAATGACTCTGGCGCTCACCAGTATCCCGGGAACAGGATGAGGTCTCCATCCAGTAGAGGCTCCCTGCTCCGGCCATGCACTACCCTCCCCGCCCACCCCCCACCCCGGGCTCCTCCAGCCCAGGGAATGGTCAGCCAAGAAATATATGTAAGCTGTAAATCAAAAGCATAAAATATATGAATGAAGAGAAAATGCACTTTGGCTGTAAGAGGAGACATCTGTTGGGCTCCATATAATATAATTAACAACTGGAACCAAGTTGGAGCGAAGGATGGTTGGTGCCCCCTTGGGAAAATGCCCCTTGTTTGTCGGGCTGACCTCTTGAAGCCTTGGGAGGAAATTTACAGGATCGCCTGAGACCAGCAGGAAGTAAAACACTCACGCCTGGTGGAGGTGATGGTCAGGGCTCCAGAATGTTCACTTTGCGGCAGAGGAATGAGAAAGCTACGGGTTTACTTTCTTAGAAAGAGCAGCCTATCTTTTCTACTAAGTATTCTCTTTCCTTGATTGGATTTTTCATGGTCCCTTTCTCCTAGTGTTTTCGGGAGAAATAGACCGTACGTTTGCTAAGATCCTGCTCTGGGCCATACCTCCTCTTGTCTGATGGATTCAGAATCACAGCGTGACACCAGGGAGGCCGGCGTGACCCTTAGACACATTATTATTATTATTTTTTTTTAAAAGGAAGAAACTGCTAAAGTAGTTAGTCGATTTGTAAGGAGTAGTTAGTCGATTTGTAAGGAGCCTCCCAGCTCATCTGTGAAGGAGCCTCAGCCCACACTCAGGCCCCCAACCCTAGAACCCAGCACCTTAAACAGCAGCCCCCAAGGAAAAGTTCCCTCAGACCACGTGGGGGGGCCCTTCTCCTTGTGTAGGAGAGTTACACCCACCCCCTGAAGGAAACATACCCCTATCACACTTCAGTCCGATCTGGGGAGTCAAAAGCCTAGACTTTGTCCTTACTGCTATAGAGTGCATGTGGGTTTTGAATCAGTTCAGGGAAACAGCTTTTGCTCAGTTGAAATGACTGGTGTTCTCTTCAGAATTAACAGAAGCCCGTGGATAGATTTCATCTTCTAATTCTCTAGGGGAGTTTTGGAGGAAAATATCTCTTTGTGGGAAGGAAGTTGTAAGAGGATGGTCTCTGTCTCCGTGTTCCTTCTCCTCCATAAAACATCCTGGTGACCTATTAGCTTGGTGAGTCGGAAGCCAGCGTTTCTGGTGCATTTCTGACTTTTCATTTTGTCATATCACGGTGGCCCTGGAGGGTAAAACATAAATACATGGACACAGAAATATATAAAACATATAAATATAGGAAATATATACACATAGATGTTTCATATGTGAAATTTACATGGTTTTTATCATTATAGCCTCTTAAAATTTTAGCTTATGTGTAATTTGAGATTGACATTGACTGACAATATTTTGAATGTCCTTCAGTGTCATGACATAACTCCTTGTGTTTCTACAGTGCCTTCACATCGTTTGATGCCCAGCAAAACTCTCTCCTACCCCCGGATTTAGGGTCCCTTCTGCTAGTGCCCTCCTCCCATTGGGAGCTGACCACTTCCCTTGGCTTCAACAAAGATCAGTTGCTCAAGTCTCAAAATCTTCTACTCTGCCAGGTCCAGGCTCGGGCCTCTGGTCCCCAGGCAGGCACTCCCACCTGGGGGTCCTGTAGATGCCTCACATCCTGTGTCCCAAACTAGACGTGTGCTTCCCAACCTGCATCAGTCCCTCCCCACACACACAGTTCTCAGCACCATTGTCCACCTGGTCACCCAAATCAGAAACTTGGGAGACAGCGTAACCTCTGTTTTTCATTCTCACTCCCCGTGTATTATTAGCCCACACGTGCCCACGGGGGTTGTAACCCACAGGTAGGTAGTTTATCCAGAGTTGGCCACCCCCTTCTCCTTAGTCACTCTGCCCCATGGTTGGTGGAATAACTATGTACCCATTCTCCAAGTTAGAAGTCTAAGAGTCATCCTTGATCTCCATTCTTCCTCATGTCTCAGTGATGTCCTACTTCTATAAAATCTTCTTGAATCAGAACCGTGCTAGTTCCTGCCTAGACCACAGTCAGACCTCTTCACACCAATCTGCACCCAGATTTTCCCCTTAAACCCAGCTAATATAAAATTCTTTGAAACCTTTGTGTGACACCTTGCCACC
The DNA here is from genome assembly GCA_004363435.1 of Platanista minor. Classification (NCBI taxonomy): domain Eukaryota; kingdom Metazoa; phylum Chordata; class Mammalia; order Artiodactyla; family Platanistidae; genus Platanista; species Platanista minor. The sequence goes on along the minus strand of RJWK010000039.1, from coordinate 72,828 downwards.
TGCAAGGAAATGTGACCAGCTCCTTCGTATGATCCATCGTCTTCCCCAACCTGCTCTGTTTCTCCATCCTTGTCTCTTGCCACACACTGCTTTCAATGACACCAATAGCTCGAAGTGCTTTGAACAAACCATGCCACCTTCTTTGCAGGCTCTTAGGCTGGGTGTGTCTTTAATACACACCCGGCCAGCTGGCGAACTCCTAGTCATCACTTACCGCAGCTACGATGCCACCCTGCCACCCACCTCTCTGAGACGTACATGTCCCTGTGCACATCTCAATCGTTTCACCTATACATTGATTCCTAAATCAGTTTCTTCTTATCCCTGTCTCCCTACAAGGGCAGTGAGCCCTTTGGGGCAGTATCTTCATCATTTTCGTATCTCACGGCCCAAATCAGTGTTTGGTATATAGTAAACATAAGTAAATACTCACTGAATGAATGAATAAATGAATACAGGGGGGTTTCCAGGCATGGCTCAATCCAGACACCTTACCGTGGGCAGCAAGGCCACACTGAGCTGGTCTCTGCTGGCATTTTCAGCTCATCTCCCCGGACTCTCCCAAATCTATCCTATTTTGCCAGCAACTGAATGGTCCTTCCCTCTTATATCTTCTCCCTCAGTAATCTCATCCCCAGCCGTGGCTTTGATTTCCACCTATTCTTGGATGAGTCTCAAATGTACGTCTCTAGCCACACTTCTCCTCCGAGCTCCACATCTGTTTAGCCAGCTGCCAGTGTGGAGCTCTCACTGGTACCTACAAGTCAATGTGCCTCACCCCTGAACTGTCCTCCTCCAGGCTCCCTTCCTCAGTAAATGGTACCACCATCTGTTCCTGGGAACAAGGAGAAACAGGAGTTGTTCTGAGCCCCTTTCTCTAAATCCCCCCTCACCCATCTCCAATCCGTCACCAACGCTGCAAGAATTTGCCTTGTTTATTCCTCCAACAGATATTTATTAGACACCAATTATCTGCTGGACTCTTTTGGGCCTTGGAAATTCAATGGCGAAAAAGACAAGCAAGGCCCTGATCTCCTGGAGTTTACATGAGGGAGAAAACCCTTAACAAATATGTACACAGCTCGGTGGCCATGAATGCTATCAATACAGTGAAATATGATAGTGATGGAGCGCAGTGTGGAAAAAGCTGTTCATCGCCCACCCGATATCCACTTTCCTCTTTACTAATAAAAAACCTGATTTTATTTGAGGCAATAATGTGCTTAGCCAAAAATCAGCAACAAAATTAAAAATAACTTTATATCCAGCCAGCCCACCATTGGAGTGGTGGTCATGTGACACAAGTGTGGTCAAAGAGACCTAACAGTTGGTAAGTCGGGGATGTCTGAGAAACGTCTGCTGTCCAGATGGAGGTGGTGTCCCCTTCCTGCTCTGGCTTCCGTCTTCCCCCCTGGAATGGGAACAAGAGGTTTAAGCTGGGGTAGCCTCAGGTCTACATGAGCGACAAAGGGGATGAAAGTTCTCACCAAGGGTGGCCGAGCTGAAGGTAGAAGTGGCCCAGACAGGTGCCTTGTAAGGTTGTGGAGCCACTGGCCCAGCCCCGGGATGGTGGTCTCCAACCGTCTTGCTTTGTGAGAAGCACACATCTCATCCCCATTTGGTGGAGCCTCTATAAAGGGCCTGTGCTACCTGCAGTCTCATGCAATCTCAGGAGGACAGGGAGAGTGCCTCCCAGGTACCCACGAGACCCACCTACCTGTCTCCTTGTTCACATCACGATGCACCATGGAGGGCCTCCCGCCTGGTGAACCAGTGTCCACACTGACCTCCTGTAATCCCTCCACCAGGCCACAGTCAGAAGGATCGCTCCAAATGCCAATTTGATTGATCTCATGCTTTCCGTAGCTGTCAGCACAAAGCAGAACTTCCTCACCAGGTCTCCGAGCCCTTCAGCCTCACCTCACTCCACGCTCGGCTCCCAGCCTCCCTGGCCTCTTCCCAGCTCTCACCCTGGCCTCATTGCCTAATCTGGCTTCTTCTTCCCTCTCAACTAAGTCTAGCTCATTTCAGAAACAGTAGAGATTGCGTCTGTCTCCTCTGATAATCCCAGAACTTAGCTTGATGCCCAGGACCCGGAATATTTGTGGTGCAAATGCATGAACGAATAGATGAAGGCTTGGGCTCTTCTCCTGAGGCCATTCCTTTTGCCTCTCATTTCTTTCTCCTCCTGGGCAACTACGACTCATCCTTTAAGATTTAGAGAATCGGTAGATGGTGTTTTGACAAATTAAGATAAAGTTAGCACACGATCAGTGCAGTTTGTGACAGAGTAAGTCCTCAACAAAAGTCCACCATCAAGCTAGCCATTACTTTTGCTTTGAGTCCATCCTCTCTGGGCAGAATTAGGTCTTTCAGCTTTGGTGTTTCCACAATTCCTCGTCTATACACGTATTTGTAGAGTGTATATACATCAAGAAATGTTTACAGAAGCACACCATCCCTCTGTCCACCGGACTGTGAATCCCTATAAGAGATGAAATCATATTTCGTTGACTTGGTCCCACATCAGCATTTCCAGCACATCAAACATGTTTTAAAATCATCGGAGTCAATCAATTTTAGCAAAAAGAGGAACTGTAGCTTGGAAATTCTGGGGAAAGCTGGGAAAAGCAAGGCACCAGCCTCAAGCTGAGGAGGACCAATCAAGGCCAGTCCTTGTCTCTGGACCTTGATGCTCCAACCTTCCAGTTTCCACAGTTTACATATTTTTAAGAAGTATAATGACTAATGTATGGCAATTCTAGGTTTTTACACAAAAATCTCTATCTTCATCATATCTCCCTGGAAGGTAATGAATATTTTTGCCTCTCAGTGAGCTCAATCTTTTGTAATTATAGAAAGAATTAAATTACTAATTTATCTGAAAACATACTTTTCCCCAATGGTATCAATTCTCCAATTAGTCACAATCCTTTGAAAATAATCCTGGCATGGCTGATGTAAGACAGAAGTCATTGTGAAATCCAAAGAGACCATGGTTTCTCTAATTTCTATCTACTGGGTATGAACATCTTTCACTCAACAGAAATCCACTTAACAGTATTCAGAGCAGGGGGAGTTGAGGAGTCCGGCCACCTGGTGGAACAGCCTTCCTTGGCCTGCGGGCACTATGGAGACTCGTCCTGCCATCTTGAGCTCACCTCCGCATCCCAGCTGCCGGTGCCAGTTTGAACGGCTCACTCCTATTTCCCAATGAGTTCTGACTAAACGCCATCAACCATATGACAGGGTCTAACAAATATCAGCACTCTGCCAGGTTCAATAAACACCTTTTTCAGGGTAATGGTCCTTAATGAGGACACCAGCCATCAGTTAGGTTGGGAACACACTGTAATTATGACTGGGCAAAGATGTCTGGAAAGAGACCTGCACGTATAAGGGTTGGAACAAGGTGGGGGAGGGGAGCTCATAAAAAAAATCGCCTTCTCAACTTTGTGCCGGTGGGAGAAAAAAAAAAATAACTCAAGTTTCGGGGATTATTTCCACAACAATGTCAACAATTTATCGACAGATCTAGGGGTTAAATAGTCACTCATGTAATCCCTGCCAGGTTTTATGTATCTATAATTAAGTCAATGAGAGACTCGGAAACTTGCTTGATGGAGCACTTGGCTAAATTGGATATATTACACGGAGCGAGGAACACCTTCCATCAAAATAATCCTTTAGGGTCTGCCATGAATGTCATGGACGTTTCCATCATAGCAGCTGAGACAGCCTTTGCCCCCAAGGATCTCAATATATTATGGCTGTGCTTGTGTATAGCTTATCTCCCCAATTATAAGACTGAAAGTATTAGACATCACCTTAAAGGTGCAGAAAAATGGTCTTTCGGGGCTTGGAGGAGGGCAAGGTCCCTTTTGGATAGGAGGGGTGGGAGCGGTTCTGGTGAGGAGGTTACGTTTCGTTTCATTTATTCGTTCAAGGCTAATTTGTTGAGTGCACTCCTGCTCCTGCTAGCCCTGGAGATGCAGAGGCATTGGGCCCTGCCCAAAGATGACAAAGTGGACTGCAGGAGAGTTAATAGACAGGTCCTGAAGGATGGCGAGGATTCTGACAGGTGAGGGAGGGGGGCGGGGGAAGAGCGATCCATAAATTGACACAGGCTGAGTGACTGGGGTGAGAACAGCATGGACGTTTAGGAGGTTGTCAGTATTGAATGAAAGCACATCACTTTTACGTTTGGTAGTGTATATATGTCCATGCCACTCTCTCACTACCAAACATAAAATAGATAGCTAGTGGGAAGTAGCCACATAGCACAGGGAGATCAGCTCGGTGCTTTATGACCACCTAGAGGGCTGGGATAGGGAGGGTGGGAGGGAGGGAGACGCAAGAGGGAAGAGCTACGGGAACATATGTATACGTATAGCTGATTCACTTTGTTATAAAGCAGAAACTAACACACCATTGTAAAGCAATTATACTCCAATAAAGGTGTTAAAAAAAAAAGAACATCACTTTTATTGAGCACCTACTGTGTGCCATGCACTGCCACAGACTTTACATAATTTGACTTGCTCATGCCCACAGTAACCCTCAGAGGTAGGAACTCTTTTCAGACACAAACAGAAGCTTAGGGAACTTAACTCACCCAAATTCTCACAGCTACTAAGGGGCAGTGAGGGGAATTCGCTCCCTGGTCTTTCTTCTACCTCTACAGGTTGCCTAGAATACAGAGTATATAGAAGGAAAAGGGCAACCAAGAAGGAAGGCTGGGCTGTAGAGGACTTGGAATGCCAGCTGAGGAAACTGCTGCATTTAACTCTGAATTTAAGTCCAATCAGATGAGTGACGTGTTGGGTAGAAAGATTAATCCAGCAGAAAAATAATGGCAATAAATTGGAGAGGGGCGTTGGGAATAAAACTGGGGGCGGGAGGCAGGGACAGCTGAGGTGATGGGTGAGGAAGGCTTACAAGGGTCCCAGGGCTTTGCAAGATTCCCACACAAGAGGGTCCCCAAATCTTAATGCTCAGCTGGACAGTGAAAGTCACTCTGACTACAGACATGGGTCTATGGGAGCTCCAGATGGGGGCTGCCCCTGGTTGGGGGCTGGACCAGGCTTCCTCTGGAACCTCTTTCTAGAACTACGATTCTCTAACAGAATCCACTGCAGTCTGCTCCAGATCCTGTATTTGTGTTGCCACAGTAAAATATCAGGCTGGCTTCCCTTGACTCCTAGTGTGCTCCTGGACCTCCTTCCAACACGGTGCACATTCCAGAAACGGCACTGGTCTTAATATTAATCAAAGAAGTGCGTAATTAGGAAAACAAATCTGCTGCAAAAAATGTCATGCAATATATTCCAAACTGCAAGAGTCCCTCCTGGGATATGAAGTGAAAGGGAACAATGTCCCACACAGAATCCTTGCCTGGTTTAGGCTGCTCAACCTTGGCCTGACCAAATAATCTTCAACTGGACACAGGCCACAACTCAATACTTTGTGAAGACATACGTACAATAGTTTAATCTCCACATTCTTTTAATACAGACATTTTAAATCAGAGTCAATGTTAGCAAAGTTTCGCAAAAGAAAACAAGAATATCAGTTACCAATTACCACAGACTTTACAATTTGGGTGACTACATAATACAGAAAATAGTTACAGGACCTGTCTCACTGTGACAATTTTCTGTGCCAAGTCGGCAATGGCCATCCAGTCAAAGGTGATGAAGGGAGACTCCCCTTTCCAACCACATGCAAATATTTGACTTTGAAATCAGCATATTTCCTGGGAATGTGTGCTGAAAACAGGGAATGTCACCTTTTAAGAGAATCTTAGCGCAGTGCTCACAAGAAATTGCTTCTTGACAGAATGTTCCCACCTATCTTATCAATGATGCTATGAAATCTTAAACATATCGATTTTTTTAAAATGAGCTGTTTCTTACTGAAGACATATCCATTGTTAACTTTTTCTTTTACTTGGGGACTCTGAAAATGATTTTCCTTATCCTAACACAGGGAAATTAATTTTCTTTTCCTACTTCTACAGGAAAAACTCACCTACTGGGTAAACCTTGCTATTTCTCTTGCTTATTTTTGACGTCGCACTGATTATTATTATTTTTCACTACGTTAAAGAACAAAATACGTTTCTGAAAAACAAAAAGAATTAAATTGATGTAAACAGAAATAGTCATGCATTTTTTTGTGCTCCTGGCTGCTAGAGAAATCAGATTGAGAAGGAAAATGTTTAAGTAATTTAAGAAAAAAAAGTTTAATTATCAAGATTTCTGAAAAAGATGATAATGTGCTCAGTATGGCACCTAAAAGACAGAGATTGATTTCTTTCTGAAGCAGATATCCAGAACTAAACATCAGGAGCAATTAAAAAATGGTGGTCTTTTGTAAATTACTCCCAGAAGAAATCTTGGAAATCTTTCATTTTAGTCATTTCGGTCCAGTGAACCATAAAGCCATTATGAAGGAACAAAAATACTAGGGAGAAAATTGAAATACAACAGTAATTAACAATATGAATGTATCAAAATAAAAATGAATTGGAGAGACAATGGTCCTCACATATGCAACGTAAAATGAAAACATTAGAATCTTACCAAAATCAAATCTAAAAGACACTCAAGGCAAACATGGATCATATCAGGCACTGTTTTCCAAGACTGAAACTGAAAGATTACTTGTAACATCTCTCAAAATGCACAATGAAGGTGTCTTCAAAGGTTTGCTTTTCTCATTTTTTGAAATGCTTCCTAGTTTTTCTAAAGTACATTAAGTACATAAAGTACATTAAGCATAAGGTACATTTTCTATTTACTTTAGAATCAGAGTTAATAACCCCCATCTTAGAATTTCACTTTTTACTTCCATATGCTAAATGCCAACAAAGAATAATAGAAGAAAACCATGAGAAATGTGCTGCTATCACAAACACAGATTTCCCTGTGGGTTCTCTAATACTTTACAGACAAATGTTAAAGATTTATTGCACACGAACATCAAACATGGTTTTACTACAGTTCTCATTTGGATCAAATTGACACATTTTACATTCATTTTAGCCCTAATGAGATTCTTTCACTACACATTATATTCTGAGTGACCCCGGACATTAAATTTGTGGCATGGAACAAACCCATTGATATAACAAAGCCCTATTCTGGCTGGTTTCTTAATTTACAAAAGAGAGAAAACAGTTTAGCAAAATCATAAATCTTGAACAAATGAATGTATTAATCGGTACTCAACAGAGAATACAAATACTATGTAGATAGGTTGTGTTATGCATGAGATTCATTCACGGCGTTGACGGCTAAACTCTCCTAGACTTGGATTATAATCTGAATATTCAACAGCTCAGGCATATTTCATGATTACAATCGAGGGAGTTGGTAAAGACAAGTTACAATCTTAACAAGGATGGAAAATTAGATTTGCAATTCATTTTTAAATCATTGCTAACGGGCTGCCACGATTCCATATTTACTTTGGTCCACAGTTAACTTGTTTTTAAAACTCAGTCCTATGAAATATTCTTGTTGCTTAATCCTTGCAATAAGGAGTGAGATGGAAGTTGGTACCACAGCAGCTGTAGAGCTGCCCCTCCAGGAACGAGGAAGTGACCTTGAAAAGAGGTGGAAGGAAACTCCAAAATGCTAATTAAAACGATTAGTGCTTTTTGAGGTGCTTATGGTGTTTACTGCTAAGGTGTTACTCCCTTCTGTGTAATTAGGGATAATTTTACTTTCAAGTCTGTAATTTTAAATATCACAAAGTTTTATCTGCCAGCATGAAGTAATTCATTTTTGGTTGGTAACATAGTGCTTGATGTCTTAATCAATATACACAACGTCCACAAAGCCTTTATAATTTATCTAGAGGTCTTATAAATTTTTTAGAGTGGCAGGTTGTACCTGGTACACGAATTTTTTTTTTTTTTTTTTTTTTGGATGGCATTTCAGCATCATTGTAGGGTTTTGATGTGGGGAAAGATTGTAACTTAATCTCTCCTTTTATATTTCTTTATGTTTGAGATTTTACAGGCGAGCAATACTGGCAAAATCAACTTCTCTGAAGTCTACCCTATTTGAAAACAAAGAACTCCTGTCACTTAATCCAAACCAAACCAAACCAAACCAAAAACCAACCCAAAAACCCTAAAGATATTTTACACTCTGTAAGAAATAAATGCCTTATAAGTAACTGATGTATTTTAAATCTACGTCATAGTCTGTGCTTTTAGCTGTTGCTAAAAATTTAAATATGTAACCAAATTTCACGTTAAGATTAATTACTGAAGGTGTTAAGGTGTTTATGTTCAGTTGACATAATCAAGGTTTCTATGCCTGATTATGATACTTTAAATTTGTCTAAATTTTCCTGCAAAATCTTGTACTTTTGAAAAGGTTTTCTCAGTGTAAAGCAGAGAAATGTCTAAGCTAGGTTGTTGGTTTTCTTTTTAATTTATAGTAAATTGTGATTTTTTTTTTTTTTTTCTGTTAAGTAAACTGAAAAAAGACTGAGAAAAAAAGAAAGCTGTGAAGGTTAATTTTCTCAGTGTAGATCTGGAAAATAGTGATTAGGTTAAGACACACTACTGGTACATGATTTTAATTAAATTGCAACAGGAAAATGCTTAGTACTAATATCAAAGGGCATCTTCAATTGATTATTATTTTTTAGCTCAGTGATTTGCTTGAAGATTCGACTAGAAACCATCCTTAGAAATATCAAGTGGCAACTTAAAGGTGCGTAACTGGTGTCCCTCAGAATATCATCCCATCTCTGTTTAGAATAGCATGATAGCAACATTCAAAATAGAATATTCTAGGGCTTCCCTGGTGGCGCAGTGGTTGAGAGTCCGCCTGCCGATGCGGGGGACATGGGTCCGTGCCCCAGTCTGGGAGGATCCCACATGCTGTGGAGTGGCTGGGCCCGTGAGCCATGGTCGCTGAGCCTGCGCGTCCAGAGCCTGTGCTCCGCAATGGGAGAGGCCACCGCAGTGAGAGGCCCGCGTACTGCAAAAAAAAAAAAAAAAAAAAAAAAAAAAAAAATAGAATATTCTAGAACAGGTTAACACTCACTGATTCTACAGAGAATCAAGCTATTACTTCTCTAGGATAAATAAGAACCAGGATGAGTTCATGCCCGCAGCAGAGCCCAGTTTCGTGGACTCTTCCCCAAGGAAGTGGGACCACCCTTAGTGGCCCAATAGAGTTCACAACCCTCCCCGAGAACTTCCTGAACCTGGCAAAACACTGTCCTAGATTAAGATCCCACACATGGGCCCCGAACAATCCCATCAGACCCATTGGAGGAGCCCTCTAAAACGTGCTAATGAAGCAACCACGGTGACTTCACAAATGATGTGCAGGTGGAGACGGGTACTTCAGGGCCTGTGAAGCAGAGGTGTGGCCCTTGGTCCTCCTCACCCTCCTGCCCCAGGCTTTGTCTCCTTGAAGCTGCTGGTCCCAAGACTCTCTCAGGATCAGCCACGATGGCTTCCTAACTGGACCCCAGTTTCTGTCCTCCCAGAGTCCACTGTCCACGGGGCAGTCAAGTAGACACTTTCTTTCAGATGCATATCAGGTCATGTGATGCCTAAAAGGCTCCATCACACCCAGAGCCAAGGCAAACACCCACAGGGCCCTGTGCCCTCATCCCATCTTGTCGCCGCACAGAGCCATCTTACCACCTTCTTCCTGCTCCTCAGACAAGCCAAGCTGCTCCCCTGCCTTTCCCCGGTCCCACAGAGCACTCAGGTGTCCCCTGGACATTCAGATCCACAGAGGCTCCCCTGACACTCTTGGTGATGGACCGTGGCTCATTCCTTGGCTTTTGGCCATCTCAATACTCAAGACAATTGGTTGATCTGTGTCTTATTTGGTGTTTGTCTCCAGGCCTTCCTGACTCACCCATCCTTCCAGGGAGGGTCTCGGCTGTCTTATGCTCCACTCCACCCTAAACTCTGGAAGAGATCTCCGAATGCTTGTGGATCCCAATACCCCAAGAAGTCAGCACAGCTCGGGCCGAGGAGAGGGGTCCTGGCCAGCTCAGGCTGTTATTCCCCAGGCGTCCCCCTTCCTCCCTCTCCTGGCGTCTTCTTCCATATCTGCCAGTGGGAGCCTGCAAGGCCGGTTCCAATCTCCCCTCTTTTAAGAGGTGTTCTTGGGGCTTCCCTGGTGGCGCAGTGGTTGAGAATCTGCCTGCTAATGCAGGGGACATGGGTTCGAGCCCTGGCCTGGGAGGACCCCACATGCCGCGGAGCAACTAGGCCTGTGAGCCACAACTACTGAGCCTGCGCGTCTGGAGTCTGTGCTCCGCAACAAGAGAGGCCGCGATAGTGAGAGGCCCGCGCAACGCGATGAAGACGGGCCCCCGCTTGCCACAGCTAGAGAAAGCCTTCACACAGAAATGAAGACCCAACACAGCAAAAATAAATAAATAAATTACTAAACTCCTACCCCCAACATCTTCTTAAAAAAAAAAAAAACAAAAAACAAAAAAAAGAGGTGTTCTTGGCATTCCTGGAGTGATTGCTCCTGAAGACCTCTTAGGCACCTTCTCTAGGCCACAGCATCATGGTGCTTGCTCCTGAACTGGCAGTGGAAGCTGTGTCTGCACATGTGGGCACCGGCACTTGCCCTGTTGGTGGGTGAGCTCCCCATGGGACTTTACCCACAGTGGGAATCGGGGTGTCCTACATAGAACTGAAGCCAGGGCCCCGCATGGGGCTGAAGAGGGCAGAACAGTGCAACAGTTACGGGGGGTGGGGGGCTTTGAATTGTTTGCCCAGCAGTGAGGAGGAGACCTTGACTCTATGCCCTTGCTTGGTTCCCTGTCCCTGTGGTTTTCTCAACTCCATGGGCTGGTGGCTCTCAGGGCTGGATACTCAGTCCTAGCTGTGCCCCAGCACTTGCTGTAGACCCCATGAGGTCATGCCAACCGCCATGTCTTCCCGCAGAACTTTCTGTGGACCATTTCTTCCATGCTTGTTAATATCCTACTTTAATTCCCTTTGTAGGGAAAGTGATGTTAGCCCTCCTCAAACTTTGTGGGATTTCACAACTCCTTTTCCAACCTAAGAAGCCACTGAAGGAATGTGGTACCCTGATGCCAGGTGGTTTCGAGCTCAAATTTTCCTGCTATGATCACCCCTTCCCCACTACCAAACATTCATCTTGGAACAATAGTAATGTAAAGAAACTTCTGAAAAACCAATGAGTTGCATATGCTGAATAAATTGATACATTTGGTGGACTAGGGGATTCTGAGGAATCCAGCTTCTCCTAGTAAAAATAATGATATTAACACTAATTCTGAGAGGGATGGGAGCAATCACAGTCACAGGAGCCCTGAGATACTGTCCCCTTTTTATATATGAGCAATCAGGCTCTGGGGGGGTCTAGGAACTACTCAAGGCCACACTGCTGGAAGAGGCCAAGTTAAGATCTGCAGCCACATCTATGTGACTCCAGCACTAGTACCATCTTGTCAATTCAAGAGCCATCAGGAAATACCAAAGGAAATATTCTTTTTAAAAGACACTTAGGTTTTGAGAGCAGTTTTATCTTTTCAGTTTCTAAACTGTAGACCCCGAACCCTTATCAGTGTGATGGCCATGGATTGGACACAAGAAAGTCTGGCTAGCTTAAAACCAGGTTCATTTTTGAATCTCTGGTATGTTTGCTCAAAGCCAAAGGCCAAGGGAATTTATATGGTTGTTGGAAGTATTTTCCCTGAGGGGTTAATAAATATTCTGCAATGGCTGTTTTTTTGTTTCGTTTTTTTTTTTTTTTAATAAACTCTGAGATTGATTTGCTTCCAACTATCTCCCTGCTTATCTTACTGGTTCACTGTTAATGGTCCCCTGGGAGCTGAGAAAGATTGGAGAACAGTGGTGGGTGTAAGAGACAGAGGGAAGTTTCAGAGGGAAACGGTGATGACTTAGACCTTAAGCTACTGAGAACACTTGGAGAAGTGATACTTTGTGACCCGCCCTTGTTCAATTTCCCCTTTTTCCTCCACCCCCAATCCTCAGCACCACCATCAACCATAACCACAATATTCCTCAAGAATAAGGCAGAAACATTGTTTTCCTACAAGGAAACTGACTTTCTCCTCTTACCTGTGGTGAACTCTGTCATTGGTAAATTTCAAGAGTGAGAGCGGCTTTCCAGATGACTGCCTTCCAGCCAGGAGCCATCACTCAGTGGACGGCTCCAAGCGTCTCTGTGTGTGAAGGATGAGACACTTGGAAGGAGATTAAAAAAGAGTCTTTGAACATTACAGCTGGAAAGGAGGCTTGGCATCATCCAAAGGCAACCTCCTTGATCCTCAGATGGAAACCAGAGTAGAGACTTCTCCAGGGTCACAGGTCAAGACAAGTTGATTATTCTGTGCCTGTTAAAAATAGATGCTGATTCTTTTCCTGGGAGGTCTCGTCTGTCCCATGATTTTGAACACCCTGTATTCCAGTGACACCCAGGCACATCCACCGTGGCCTCCAACAATGGCCGCCATGATCGGACTCCTGCCCACCCTCCAACTTCCTCTGCTGTGTGTTCTTTTTCCTTAACTTTAAGCATTCCATTGGTCTTTTTCATGCTCACGGAATTTCTCTCTAGACCTTGTGAGGGCTGGCCCTCCTCATCATTCACGTCTCAGACCTAGGGCTCCTTCCCATAGGGGTCCTCCCTGACTATCTTATCAAAAATCATGCCCTTGCCCGCCTGCCCTCTGCTTTCCTTCTTATCAAGATCAAAGCAGCTGTACCTCAACTGCACCAAATTATAAGAAGACAAAGATCGTGACTCCTTTATTGGCCCAGGACTGGGCTCAATAAATTAATATGTAGACAATATTAAAAACCATAAGACACCCAACAATGTGACTGTCCTAAATGCTACAGAATTATACACTTAAAATGGTTAAAGTGCTAAATTTTATGTTATGTATATTTTACCACAATAAAAAAAATGTAATAAGAACAAATTTGATTCCTTCCTAGGATGGCTCCAAAAGTCACTAGTCAGAAGGAGAGCCACAAAGAGTGGTTCCATCAACATAATGGCAGAGGTTAGCAGAAGGACGTTAGCATCTGTTGCTAAGGAGATGGGGAAATAATGTATCACTACAGCTGTGTCGTATCCCAAACACCAAAATATTCTGCCACTGTAAAAGACAAATGGTAAAACATTATGTGCTATTGTATGTGCACATTCCATGCAGTCCTGCGAACTTAACATTTCAGACTCTTTCAAAGTCACTGCACAGAGAGAACCAAGACAAAACACGTAGCAATAAGCTTCACACGTGGGCAGTGGTACACACCTGCTTTCCATGTTACAGCATCATCTTGCACATCTTAGCAGAGCTAGAGAATGAGAACAAAAATGTCCTGCAGACCGAAGAAGTAATAATAAGGGATATGCAGCCTGCAGCTGAGATGGGTGTCTGGGAGGGGCCATCTCATCCTCAGACCATCTCCTCCTCTGATGCCCCCAATGTCGCTCTGCCCTGAAGTTCCAATAGGTGTCTTTGAAATGGGGGAGAGGGAGAGAAATCCAGAGCTTTTAAGTTATTCTTAATTCGTTTTTCATGTACTTAAAAAATTTCAGGAGTTGGGTACATTGCAATTTTAGAGAGAGTTCCACACAATTCCAGTGGGTATAAGATTAAAAGCAGCAGTTGGTCCCGGTCCTAAGTAGCAGAGAAGAGACATTCCGAAGGAAGTTTTTCATGTTCACAGTGGTGTTCCCATTTAGGAACATTGAACGCAGACTTACAACAGCAAATTGAAACTAAGCAAATTTACAGGTGCTGGAGAAAGCTGGAAAATTCACGAGTTTCATAAGAAGCCCAGTTATGAATGCTTCCCCTCCAGCCACATCTCTGCACCATTAGAGACAGAGAACTCTGTAGCTTTGGAGTTTACCATCACACAAGAGTTCTCCCAAATAAGGTTAAAATAGGGACATCTATTTAGATGTCTGGTAGAAATATCTTAGGAACAAAACACTATTTTTGTCATGTTTGAACTTGGAATCTGGCTGTGCCTGGCACCAGATATGCCCCCCTCCCAATTGCTGGTATCTGCAGAAACTGTCGAAAACCTCTTAACAAAACATAGACTTTGATGCGAAAACGAAGTCAGCTCAGTGTGTGTTTGTGATACCCAAAGAATGGCCTTTCCTTTATATTGATTATTAAAATAAGTGTTTACATTTTGTGATGGCACTATCTTTTCTTTTGTTTCTCTTTAAATTTTTTTTTTTTTTTTTTTTTTTTTTTAGTTCTAGGGTAGGTATTCAGGGCTCTGATCATTTCTGCCTGTTCTTTGTCTTTTGACTATTTGTGGGAGGCACAGCTGGGTGTTTTCTTCCCCCAGCTCTTGAAATACTAGTTGAAATGCCAAGACTTTTGTATGAAAATACAAACCAATAACTCTGTTTTCTTTTCGCTTCAGAGTGAGGAGGTGCCGCCTTTCTCTCTGAGCTGTGTCAGAAAGACCTCGCTAATGAAGGGGATTTTCATGCAGGAAAAGAAATTGCTGTGGAAGGAAAGACAAGGGTTAAGATCAAAGGGCAGATGCACTCATTTGCAGCATATTTTCATGGGCTGAAATGGCCTCACATGATCTGTGACATTTGGCCACCATGGAGAGAATTTGGAGAAGGAGCGAGGTCGGGTGGGCGTCTTGGGAGAAAAACAGAGAGAAGTACTATAAAATATGTGCAGTTAAGCGGAAAAGTCAGCATCTGCCAGCTTTCTGTTTTCTTTCTTGTTTGTTGGATTCACAGGAAACCGTGTGTGCGCACACGTGTGTGTGTGTGTGTGTGTGGGGGGCTCTGGAAAGGGGAATGCGGGGAAGAGGCTGAAGAAACCCAGCGCCTCCTTTGAATGTGCAAATGCAAACCACGCAAACTGAAAGCTCAAGGTGAGAAGTTTGGGGGTTTTGTTTTTTTTCCCCTCGGAGAGAGCATACTAAAAGAAAGGCAGCCCTGAATGGGTTGATGCTCCCCAGACGGGTGACCCCCAGACAGGTCACCGTCTCACTCCGCGTGGCTCCTGGGCACAGGTCCCAGGACGCCGCCCTCAGACTAGCAGGTCTCCGCAGTCAGGTGTGTGCGGAAGCATCACGACCCAAGAAAGCCCTCCCCTGTGGGGTTGCCTGGCTCTACAGTAAGTAAATATACAACATCAAGTGCCCAATGTCTCTTCCTTGTCTTTGGGTCTTTGTCTCCTTAATAATATTCCAGTTCATTATGGATGTAGCGGGAACACAGTGCGATGCAGCCCTCTCCGAGGCTGGTTTCTGCTTGTTCTGCATGGAGGTTGGGCTCCCCGGGAGCCCATGCTGAGATGCAGAGAGGTGGCGTGGCCGTTTGTTAGTGATCGACCCCTCTAGAAGGATGGAGAGGAAGCAGGACCGGGGAGGGGGCTAAGGGAATTGCAGTAGGGGCTGGCCCGAACTGCAGCCACCCACGGCAACTCTGAACGTTGACTCTGTTACCCATCAGGGTTCTCAGCCTTTCTTAACCAATAGAAATTGATACGAGGCCAGACAAGAAGTTCCGGCGAGGCTCTACTGGGGCCCCTGCTGCAGCCAGGGGTAGCGAGAACAAGTAATAGTTTCCCTTGCTCGATCCCCGAGGGGGCTGGCGAGGGTCCGGGTGTGTCCGGGGGTCGGGCCAGAGCGGTGGCGTAGATGGTCTGACCCCGCCCCCCCCCCGCCCCGCCCCCCGCTTTGGTGGTGTTGAGTGCAGCGGGCATGAGCAGTTCCCTGCTTTTGCTCCCGATACCGATACAGTTTTTGCTCTCGGCTACTCAGAAGCGGCAGTTGGGTTTTTTGGTCTTTTTGTATCTTGTTGTCCATAACTTGCCCCAGCTGTGCATGCACGCGGTTATTTTTAGTCCCTTATAGCTTCTCTGTATTTAGTTGCTCGAGGAGACCTTTGTCCAGGTGCAAGCATTGCAGCAAAGGGTTCCAGGTGCCAGGGCTCAATCTGTCTCAGGTCCAAGATAGTGGTCTCGTGTTGGACTGACAGGGCAGGCCTTAACGTCCTGCTGAGGCCCGGCTGCTTCCACACTGCGGCCATCCCAGGACCACAAGAGGCTCTCACCCTCAGTACCTCTCCTACCCCTTCTAGAGGCCTGCCTCCTCAGCTAGCACATCTGCTGGCCTTGAAGCTGGCCTGGTGGTATGACCCAGGCCACCGTTCCTCAGAGTACAGCTGCTGCTGTCCAGATTCTTCTCAGGCAGAGCTGGACACTCATCTATTTACCCTGACAACTGGGCAAGGAAGCACCAGAGGTGCCCAAGGGGGTCGCTGGGGGCCACACTTCTCCTCCCCCACTGCTGCGTCACAGCAGACTGACCTTTGCTAGATGACCAGGCTCATTTCTCTTGCCAGGACGATGACCCTCTCCCCACCTGCTGGCCTCTAGGCACAAGGAACCTGAAGGGCCAAGTGGCAGCCACAACTTAGAGTTCAATGGGACTTTGCTGGGTCTCTCTGGGAAAGTAGGCCTCTTTTGGAGACCAAGACCCTAACTCTGCAGAGCACAGAGGTATGGGGACTGGACGCACAAAGTCTCCTGGCGGCTCGTGGGAGTGATGGCAAGCTGGGCCCCTCTCATCTCCATGGTTACTGACTCATGAATTCTTCCCACTGGGGACACAGCCCTTCGCAAAGGTCCTTGTTTCCACGGGTTCCTGCCTCCTGACACCCCATCCTCCTAGGACATCACCTCCTGGTCATTATTTCCTCACACCAGTGCCCCACCAAGCACCAGTTGGCAGCTTCTGGGTGGTTCTCTGTCTGATATTATGGACCCCTCCCACAATTCTTTTGCTGTGGAGTCAGTCCCTTGTGATATTCGGGGGATCAATGGCAGTGGGTCAAACCCTCTTGAACACTTGGGCAGTGGTGCTGCCTGAGGTCCTGTGGGCGAAAAAGCAAACCCATACCTAGAGCGTGTGCCCCTTCCCGTAAGAATAAGTACATCGGCCCTTTCTTTGTCTTGGAAGGGACCCGAGAAGTCAACTTGCCACCAAGTAATCTGCTGGACTTCCTGAGGAAGAATGCCTTATCAGGGCTGTGTCATCTCTGGTGCTGGCAGGTTGGACATTGGAGGCTGTAGTAGCTAGTTCACCCTTGGTAAGAAGAACGTATACCCTTGGGCTCACATAGTCCCCATCCCTCCCACTGTAGCCACTCCATTCAGGGCCCATCATGCCAACACTGGGGTGGCTGATGTCCACTGGCAGGTCACTGGTGTGCTTTGGAGTCTAGTGCCTCTACAGGAGTAGATGCTCTCGGGACAGTATTGCCTCATGACACGAAGGCCTTCATGCTGTGCTTACACCCTTATGCCCAGTGTCTGTGCCCCACTCCTCCTTGACTGGGTTCGTCCACTCTTTCTGGCCATGGGCCAGTTCTCCTCCAGCACAGAGATGACCAGGTGTACAGCCTGCACTTCTGCTCCTGGAGGATTTTCTGTTGCCATGAGGGTCTTTCAAGGCCCCTCTTAGGCCAGCCTGCAGAGCAGACATCCTTACCCATCTTCAGCTTGCACAAGTAACCACGGTAAGCCATCAGGAAACAAAGCTTACACTCTCCCCTGCTCCTCTGTCAGCTGCTCCTAAGGGATTGTCTGAGTAGCCAGAGGTGTGAGCCGCGAGAAAGTGCTGGTGCAACAGCAGTGGACAGCTCAGGGTAAGGGCTACCTGCTCCTGCAGCCTGCGTGCACCCTCACTCTCCAACCCTCAGCTCTGGCCGGCAGGGCATTGCTGGCACCCCTCTCATCAGGCCATTCCTGTGGCCTTGGAGAACCATGTAGCCTGAAACTTCTTCACAATTCACATTTCAACAGATGACTCTGCTTCAGAAATGTTGGAGAGAATCGGTGGGGGGGGGGGGGCGCTTCAGAAGTTTCCTGGTTGGGTCCTCTCGGGGCTGAAGCATCCCCAAATCAAGGAGAACCTGGTGGTGTGGCCTCCTCCTCTCCTGGCTAGTGTTCCCTTAGCCCACGGATTCCTTTGCGAGGGCTGTCCTAACAAGTCCCACAGACTGGATGGATGAAACAACAGACGTTTATTTTCTCGCAAGTCTAGGGGCTGAAGTTCCAGATCAAGATGTCAGCAGAATTGGTTTCTTCTGAGGCCTCTCTCCTTGGCTTGCAGACAGCCCTCTTCTCCCTGTGTTGTCGTGTGTCTTTCCTCTGTGTGTGTCTGTATCCCAAACTCCTCTTCTGGTAAAAACACTGGTCATATTGGATTAGAGTCCACCCTAATGACCTCACTTTAACTTAATCACCTCTTTAAGGATTCCATCTCCAGGGGCTTCCCTGGTGGTCCGGTGGTTAAGACTTCACCTTCCAGTTCAGGGGGGTGTGGGTTCCATCCCTGGTCAGGGAGCTAAGATCCCACATGCCTCACAGCCAAAAAGCCAAAACATAAGACAGAAGCTATATTGTAACAAATTCAATAAAGACTTTAAAAATGGTCCCCAAAAAAAAAAAAAAATCTTCAAAAGACTCTGTCTCCAAATGCAGTCACGCTCTGAGGTACTGCGGGTTAGGACCTCCATGTATGAATTTCAGGGAGCACAGTTCAGACCCTGACAGCCCGAAAGCCCCTTCAAGCTACCACTGGTCTTCGTTTCTGGCTTCCATCCCGGGTGTTGTGGTTGAGAATATTCTCTTCCTTGCCTCCATCTTCTCCCTCCCTCCTTCTGCCCCTTCACCACACCTAGTGCCACGTTCTCCTGCAGGTTACTGCCTGTGGAGAGGTTCAGGTCTGGGGACACATTAATTGTCATATGACTTGACCAGCAAGTGTGTAGCAGAGGTAAGCAAGAGGGTGAGACAACTACAGTGCCCATGAGGGAAAGGGAGACACGTTCTTTGGTGCCCCAATGGCAGAACTAGAACTAATGGACAGACACTAGGAGGGGGTAGATCTTGGCCTGGGAAAGGGAGGGGATGCTCAGCACTTTAATGAACCAGCAGTATAACGAGTGAACGCTTAGAAAGCGGATTCATCCCACCCTTGAAGAGCTCCAGGAGGCCCTGGATTGTGGCTTTGCCCTGGAAGAAAGCAGAAAAGAAATTCTAAAATTGGTTGAGAGGCTGAAATGGAGGGTAATTGTGGCTCCTGCGACCCAGTTTCTGGCCTGCCTTCCCCTTCACATTCCTTATTACCCCCAGCTCCTGCACACCTGGGCTCCTCACCTGCGCTCCGCTCCCCTTACACTTGCTGGTTCTAAACTCAAACCTTGAGCTCATTCAACTGCAGTCAAACTCTCTGCCTCTTGCATCAAGGGGAATCCCCTGGAATGTTCCAGTTGTCCTTGGCCATGGGGCAGAGATGGGAGCGAACTCTGATAGTCCTTGAGCCTTCTCATTGCAGCCTCTCACTCTGGGCTTGGTTACCCTGTCCGTGAATTTTTGAGTCAATTTCCTAAATGGTTTCTCTCTCTCCAGTTTTGTTATTCCATGACCAGTCATAAATGCTACTGATTAATCTCTTAAATTTTAATTGAAAAATAAATACGTGCACACGCTGAGAAGAAGCCAAACCACAGCAAAGGGCCTGTCTGCACTCCGTTTTCCCAGCCCCCTCCCAGAGAAGACCCTGTTTCTCTTCCTTCCACAACCTTTTCTTCATTCCCTGCTTCAGACCTTCTTGCTGACATTCCGCCTTCTGAGTCAAAGCCCTTGAGGCCACTCTGACCAAGCAGAGGGCGGCGTTTGTCTCCCTGGGAGTTTTCATGGCAAACAGCTGGGTCCCTCTGGGTGTTAAATCCCTCACCGTCCCTGAAACGGGCTGGAATCCCTGGTGCATGAGCAGAATGGTCTCTTGGCCTCGCCTCTGCCCGCCGACTGCATTCTCCCTCCTTTCCTGACACGTCAAGGAGCCTGGTGCTCACAGCACCTTTTTCCTGGTCACCCTGCTTGGAACACCTTCATCTTGGGTTGCTGAACTCTGTGGAGGGGCTCTGCTGTCCCCACTCCCCAGGGACCACGGCGTCAGGTCTTCCTCTGCGGATGCTGTGCACGTGTGATGTGCACAGAAATGCTTGGTAAACGAGTGGATGTCTGCGGCTCCGCTCTTTGTATGATGCCCTGACCAAGCATGTCCACACTCCCTCCCACACCACCTCCTCACCGAATGGATGAGGACATGGGAGCTCAGGCCATTGAAATGACAGCTAAAGTGACCTGGTGAGGATTCAAGTGCGGGCCTGTGCCCTGGCACTAGGTGCAGTGGAGCAACCAGGTCACTTACACTGATGGCATGAAAACCGCTCTGTGCCCTGACAGCAGCTTGGCCACTCTTGCTGGGAGCCGATTTGGATGGCATGGCAGGCAGAGAGAAGGGGGAGACGGGGACAGGCGTGTCATCACCCACAGATCAACAATGGGGCACTTACTTGACTCTGAATCTTGGAGCCACAGAGGATGTCTGGAAACATTTTGGACTCTGGAAACCAGACAGTGTTGCTGCAGCACCTGGGAGGCTGTGAGAACAGGGCATGAGGTAAGGACCACTGGCATTAGCTTCACTGTGTCTGGGAAATAAGGATGGAGGACGGGAGAGTGGAGACAGGTGGTCCTGAGGAGAGCCTGCCTGGCGCCCTCTTCCCAGGACCTCGGATGTCACAGCATCAGCAGGGGAGTGAGCCACGGGACCTGGGGATTCTCCCAGGGCACTGGGCACTGGCTGGAAATACCACACAGTGGGCTGAGTGCCCCTCCCAGGGCCCAGATTCTACTGGCTAATGGGGGAGTGGAGTCCACACCTGCAGCTTCAGGCTCAGAGGTGATGGGGCCCAGAAGAGGCCTGAAGCAGGGGCCCTCATACCCCTGACAAAGACTCTTTCCTTGACCAAACCTTAGGCAGGCTTCTCTGAGCCCTGCTCTCAACCAGGCCGTGACCTTGGACCCCAACCACCCTTGGCCTGCAGAGCCTAGCCTTAGCAAGAATCCTGCTAAGTCAATTTAGTGAGAATCCCCACCCTCTAAATTTGGTCAAGTCTCCCCCTTTGATGCAGAAGTCTTGGGCCAGCATGAGCAAGACTTCCTGTACCACTGGGGCTGTCTCCTAGTCTCTTTCCATCCACTGACCCCCTCGCTCTGCTCCTTGGTTATAAACTCCCACTGTCTCTGCCGTTTTTGTAGTTGAGCCCGATCTCTCTCCCCTATTGAAAGAGTCAACCATTATTGCAATATTCTTGAATAAAGTCTTTGCAGGTTTAACAAGTGCTTGAATAATTTCTTCTTTAATGACCCTCAGGAGGGATTTCAGGAAATGAGAGGCCACATGACAGGGGTGACTGTGAACCAGGGCACCAGAAGCACTGAGCTGGTGAAAAGTGTGCACAGCACCCTGAGGCTGTTCTAACAATGTACCACAAGCCCAGTGGTGTCCTCGGCAGGAACTGATCCTCTCCCGGCTGGAGGTCAGATGTCCAACATCAAGGTGTCAGCACAGTGGTTGCTTCTGAGGGAGAATCTGTCTCTTGCTTCCCTTCCAGCTTCTGGTGGCTTCTGGCGATCCTCGGCATTCCCTGGCTTGTAGACACATCACTGCAGTTTGTAAAACCACACACTTGATGTTGAAAGGTGTAAAACACAAAGCCTGGGCGGATTTTGTACCACACAGGGCAAGGCATGAGACCAGAACAGAAACACACAGAAGAGCTGGGCACCGCGGCGCGGCCTGAGGCGCTGTGTCCCACGCTAAGGCTGACTCCCAGCCTCACTGCACATCCGTGATGAATGCAGACCCATGAAACCTAACAAGGGTCTGGACTTGTAATCCAAGGATGCCTCCCTCCTCCCCCACTGCCCACGAGTACACATATTGAGTCTAAAGCGGGCAAAACCAAAGTCGTGGTGCTGATGTCCACTTGGCATCATTTCAGGAAACAGTGCTTCAGGGCACCATGCAAAAGTCAACAGAGTTTCATCTCAACAGTAGCAGCATCCCTGCATCTCTGTAGCACTTTCCAGAATCCAGTGGCCTTTCACTGAACGTCTCATTTGAGCTTTGTCAAGCCCTGTCACACAGAACGGGCAGGAGCCCTTCCTTCCTGCTGGGGGAGATCTCAGGGCCCGACTTACATAAAAGACAAGAAGAAGTGACTTGTTCAAGGACACAAGGCTATGGATCGAAGGTGTCCTGGCTCCAGGCTGCTATCACCTACATCTCATTCACAAAGACGCTAGGGCTCCAGGCAAGTTTAGGCCATTGGGAGAATAATAAGTTCAGAAACCCCTCTTCTTTCCTATAAGTGAAAAAAGGTGGGTCAAACCTTTCTACATATGTATTTTTCAATTAATTTACCTAATTTTATTCTCATTCTCTCTCTAGGTAGATCTAATTATAATCCAATAATGAAACAAATGGAAGCTCTGTACTAGGTGCCAGCCGCTGGGAGGCAGTTAATGTACATTATTTCTAGTCCTGACAGTAACTCTGCAATTGGGGTGGGAATATTCCCATTCAACAGGGGAGAAAACAGAGGCTGGCTTAAGTCAGTTCCCCAATATACACTACTTACAAAATGTCAGCGCTAGGATACAAATTTAGAAGTATTTCACTTAGATACCTGTGATTTCCTGCTGTGCTGTACTTGAACCGGTATGTAACTAAGGGACTATGACTTTCAAATGACCCCCCAAATATCAACAAGTATAAGATGAGCCAGGCAAATTGTTTATGAGGGAAAAAACAGGATTCTAATTATTTAAGAAATGAAATCAAAGCTTATATTTGTGTTCATGTTCACTATTTGTAAATTGCTAAGAGAAAGGTTCCCCCACCCCCCAAAAATAATAAAAGTTGCTTTAATCTTTATTTAAGGATGCAAAATAGTGTCATGATTGCAGCTTTGGACTCCGAGAAAGTAGTAGTGATCTTGTGAGCTTCAGCAAATTACTTTTCTTATTTATTTCGGTATCTGTAAAATGAAGAGAATCAAGGTTCCCATCTCGTAGAGTGATTATAGGAATTAAGTGAAATAACACTTGCAGTAATATTTGGATGATTAGCAAATATTGGGAAAGGTTGCTTATTTTTATTGTATAGCTTCATATGCTGGAGGGTTTCTACTTCAAATACCTAAAATATGATATTTGAGAATTTTGAAATATTATAAATAAAAGAAATTCCTTAAACCATTAATTATCTTTACTGAAATTAAGAAATCATTAGAATTCTGATTAAAACATTATTGACTGGGCCTCCCTGGTGGCGCAGTGGTTGAGAGTCCGCCTGCCGATGCAGGGGACGCCACGGGTTCGTGCCCCGGTCCGGGAAGATCCCCCATGCCGCGGAGCAGCTGGGCCCGTGAGCCGTGGCTGCTGAGCCTGCGCGTCTGGAGCCTGTGCTCCGCAACGGGAGAGGCCACAGCGTTGAGAGGCCCGCGTACCGCAAAGAAACAAAAAAACCAACAAAAAAAACACACACATTATTGACAAACACTTTAGAAGAGAGATTGCAATATGGCAGCCACGTATTTAATCTAATCAGCCAATGATTTCTGTTCATCCCACAATGTTCTAAAATTTTTAAACTGACATTTAAAGTTAGGAGCTTTTACATTAAAAAAGGCAGGTTTCTGGTATCTCTTAAAGGAGTTTGTATTAGTAAGGATTTTCCAGAGAAATAGAATCAATGTGAGATCTATCTATAATCTCTATCTATCTATCCAAATCTCTCTCTCCCCTTCTGTTCTATTCAGGGCCTCAGTGGATTGCTGAGGCCCACCCACACTGGGAGGACAGTCTGCTTTACTCAGTCTACAGATTCAAATGTCCGTCCATCCAGAAACACCCTCTCACACACCAGAAATGTTGAGCCTAATATCTGGGCACCCCGTGATCCAGTCAAGTTGACACATGAAATCAACCAAAACTAGAGCTAAGCCCTGGAAACTTGGGGCCCCCATCCCCACCTGGGAACAGCCTTGCTTGGGGAATTGGCCTCTGTTCTGCGAGGCCCTGCCACCCCTCCTCTCCCACCTCGAGCCCTAGCTGGCTTCGCTAACTTTGCCTTAGCCTTACCCGTCTGCCCCATGGACATTTGAGCTCATGACCCCTGACTCTACAATCATTAAATATGCTCTATTTTAAAGTTGTCTTCATACGGCATAATAAAACATGTATCTGATCATAATTTAGCATAATCAGCCCGAGTACATTTCAAATAAATAATTAGCTCAACCTGTATATTGGTTTAAGCCCTTTGCAATCCACTAGGTGCATCACATTGGTCGTTTTTGGCTTTGGAAATCCTGGCCTATGAGTTTCTCAGTCCTTCCTGATGTTCTGGGACACAGCAGAACCAGTTTGGTTTAGGTTTGGGTAACAGAGGGTGAGAAAGAGCTGAGGCCATCCTTTGACTGTTCGTTCGCTCCTGTCTTCTTGCTCTTGACACGTTTCTGGGCCCTGGAGCCCCCTCTTTAGCAGCACAGTATAATCTTGTACAGCACTGCAGAAAATTCTAGCTGGGTTGGGTTCCTTTGGCCTCCTTGGAGGCTTACCAGCAAATTAATTATGCTTTCAGATCACAGTGGGGAGCCCGGTGATTCACCACTACTCATTCTTTCCCCACTTTTGCATTTTGCTATTTTTTATAGTCCTCAGGTTCATAACACCTCCTCTGGCCACTTCTCTCCCTGACCTTCTGGTATTTGGCAAAGAGAAGAGGGCTCAGTAAAGACTTTGAATTAAAGAATGAAGGAATGAGGCAAGGATTCCCCTCTCAGTGATGGTCTGGATGGGTCTACAAAGAATAAAATGAAAAATGCTGTTAAAAATGCTTTTTCCAAAAACGGGTAAATGCCCTAAATTTACTTGGGCTTTTGTACTCTTTTACCAAACCATGATTAAGGGCTTTCTCTCCTCTGGTTCTGGATTTCTTGTTTAGTCCTGGGAAGGAGGTGGTAGGGAGTGGGGGAGATGGAGATAACTGAGACATAGGCCCTGTTCTGAAGGGGTCCACTGTCTGAGGAGGTGAGTATGGGAGGTGAGTATTAGCGGTGAGCATATGGGAGGTGAATATAGGAGGTGAGTATTAGAGATTCGTGTAGGAGGTGAGTATGGGAAGTGAGTATAGGAGAAGAGTATATGGGAGGTGAGGAGGTAAGTATAGGAGGTGAGTATAGCAGGTGAGGAAGTGAGTATGGGAGGTGAGTATTAGAGGTGAGCATATGAGAGGTGAATATAGGAGGTGAGAGTACGGGAGGTGAGTGTATGGAAGGTGAGTATATGGGAGGTGAGGACGTAAGCATAGGAGGTGAGTATAGCAGGTGAGGTGAGTGTACACGGATAATACTCAGGTAAGGGATGCCACTGAGGACTGTCAACATGGTGGGTATTGTTCACTCTCCCGGGGGCCACTGGGAGGCTTGGAAACACAGTGGGGGATGAGCTGCCCTGGAGGGACGGACACCAGCTTGCAGGGGACACTGGTTTGTGCGTCTCTCGTTTTTCTGGGCAAGAGGAACATAACATGCAAAAGGAAGTGAACGGACAGCTCTGGGAGAAAAGCGAGAGTGATGCTGTGGTCATTCTCCTAAAGCTGTGGTTTTCAAAAGAATGGCGTGAAATCAACATGAGGGAGAACGGTCCAAACGAGGCTTCTTTTCATTTTTAAGCTTCTGATGAGTGAGAGAGAACAAGGGGATTGTCTTTGTTTACATTTTGAGGCTCAGAAAAACACTAACGGATCAGAAGAGAGGAAGTGCTGGGGTGGCCGTGGGCAGAGGAGGAGAGAGCTCTTTCTACCCCTGTCCTCCACGTGCTGGGATCAGGCCCGGAAACCCTGCTCGGGGGATTGTCTCATGGAGCGACCGCCCTCCTCTGGGCGGTCTGTCCTCTGGGCCGGTGGAGAGCGGCATTGTGCCCTTACCTTCATCCCGGGGAGACTAAGCCTTCAGCATCACGGCTCCCAGGGCATCTTCCCAGGAAACCCTGGACCCTCACCATCACGATTTCCCCAGCAAGCTTGTGCTGAAGCTTCTGGATTGTGAGGGGTCCTTGGGGCGGGGGGCAGGGGTGGTCTTCAGCATCAGTGCCCTGTGCGGTGGACCTGGCTCCAGATTCCCTGATGGGGAAGGGGGTGGCCCTCCAGCGGCTCCACTGCTGGGACCCGAGTAAACCAGGGCTTTGCCTGGCTGTGCTCTTGAGAAGCACTTGGCTGTGCCAGAGGGTCTATGCAGCGCTCGGGGGGGCCAAAACCTCTCATCCCCCTGGTGTTTCAGTTGGGCATGCAATCCTGTGCAAAACTCCATGAAACATTGGTCCCGATCATGGCCCGTTAGTCGTGGGCATATTGGCAGAGCTGTCCCGGACCACGGCCAAGATGCTGAGCATGGTCCACGTGCTCTGAAAATCCCAACCTTTAAAATCCATTCTGAAGATGTGATTTAATTAAATGCTATGCGCTTGAAACTGGTTCAAATTAGTTTAGCCTTTTCTGAAGGCTGTTTCCCACATGAGCACATGTATTAACGATGCAGCGTGTATGGAGCATTAGCCTTCTAGGATAAAATACTTTTATGCTATTCAGAGTTTAAAAAATAAAATAAAGTGACGGCCCTTAAATTGGTAAACCAATTCCAGCCACCATAAAGTCTTAAAAAGCCAGACATCTTCTAAAATTCCTTTATGGGCACACATGGTGAAACTGCTACAAATATTACTGTTTGTGCATAAAATGTAAATTAGTGCTTTTGTGTTCACCTGTAAGTTTTTCTGTAAGGCCAGTGATTGCATTTGAAACCTACAATTCTCAACAAAAAGAAAAGTTCAGTGCTGATTGCTGGATATTTGGACCTCCCAGGGCAAACATTAACTCGCAGAGAGGCCTCTGGAATGTAATGAGGGAACAATACTGGGATGGGAGCCAAGTGCAGCAACCCTGGCGCCGGGAACCGAGGGATTTGCCTCCTGGTAATAGGAGCTGAGCGGCCCGCACTTCTGTTAGACTGGAAATGACATACTGTGATCCTTGACTTAGCCAAAGGGATTTTAAATGGAGGGAAGAGCTGGCAAGACAAAATCGCCTGCACTTTTCACAGTGTTTTCTAAAACAAGCAGAGGAAATCAGGAGAAAAGACTGAAGTCTATTACATTTGATCCAGTTAAGTCAAGAGTGGAAGCTTTTTAACTGCGGTTATTATTATTATTTTTTTTTTTTTTGTACTTTCTCATCATGTCCCACCACCCAGAAAGCACAGACGTAAAGCAGAAACTTGAAACTGCTTTCATTCAAGCAGAAGGGCACCCCAACATTGCATTATTGACAGGAGGTCTGAAACACTGACAGCTGCAGAAATTGTACAGTTGAAGTTCAATTCCCTGGGGTGGGAACAATATACTGATGGTATTAATTCTGTTTGGAATTGTTAAAATAAGAAAAGGTTATGGGGCTGAGGGAGGGACCTGCCTTTTCTTCCCTCGAACAAAGAAAGATCTCGCGTTTTCCCTGGCGTCCTTGGAATGTCATTTCCAACCTTTTGAAACTGTATCTGATTATCCATGTGGCAATTAATCATAATTAAGCAGGCCTGAGGTGTGGAGAGGTACAGAGAAGGTGGCTCGGAGATGACTTTAGTCCTAAGACACCCCCATCCCTGTTTTGGGCGGCAGAACCTCTTTTTTGGAACCGTAAGAAAGTGAGGCAAAATGGGGAGGGAGGTGAGGGCAGGGGCAGGGCGGGTGGAGACCATTCTCAGGGGCGGGGTGAGGTGCCTTGGGGGACTTCCTCTTGTATCTTTCCCTTTCTTTGGCAATGGCAGCTCCTCACCAAGGTCCAACACGTTGGAAGCCAAGTAACAAATTACCTTTCTAATGCCAAGCGATTTGGATCCATTTTTACAAACCAGAGTTTTTCAACTGATTGCAGGAAAACATTCAATCATTAGATGCTGGCATTGGGTCTGGGGCACACGGAATTCTCCTCTACCTGCTGCACCCCCAAAGAGCATTTTAAAAGCTTAGCAAGCCCAGAATGCCGTCTTATTAAAAATTTTTACATACTTATAATTAAAATACGGGACTGGCATTCAAATCGTTTTAACAGATGTAATCGGACACGCAAGGCTTTCGAGCCCAGGTCAGGAAAGAGACAATGGCTGCTTTAACTCCGGAGTCGAGCTCAGGTTTCTGTTTGCACATGGGCCCAATTTGTACCATTTATGATTAGGTTTAAGTAAGTTGATGTGCTATTTATTTAGGAGAATTGCCATTTCAGAATATTACCATATTCCCTCTACACCGCATGGCGGCTGCCGTCCTGCCTGCGATCACGTTATTACAGCCCAGAGCCTGGCCCCCCGCTGGCCACTGACAGCCACTGCAGAGGGACCCGACTCGCCTGGTGACCCATCAGGGTCTCTAGGCAGGTTGTTTGTGTGTCGTGTTTACAGAGAGAGAACTACAAAGTGGATTCTACACCCTGAGACTCTGTGTGTCGCTGGACCGGCACAAAAGAGGTTGAAGTCACTCTGAAATTCAAGTCCCTCCAAGACTACCCCGTCCATCGCCTGTCCCTGATACACACGGTAGACAGAGCACTAGGACAGGGACCCTGCCTTCCAGGGTCCCCAGGGGCGCTAACCCCACACCGAATGGGAAGAAAGAGACTGCGGAACTGGGCGAGGGGATGACAAACTTTCCTTTCTCCTTGACACCATTTTCAACTCAGAAGCTTTATAATATCAGTTGCTATGAACCAAGATGGCCCATTTCCCATTCTGCATGCACTCTGTTGGTAAGTGAATTCCTTACATCAGATTTACTTCTAAAAGCAACAAGCCAAAGGCTCTGTTCCTTGGTGGCCCAATAGTCACCTTGTAGGTGACTATTCCCTTACCTGTGCCCTCAGGTGGCTGCCAGACATGTTCCAGCCCCACCTTGTCTCTTTCCTGAAGCCGAAGGCTCAGCCACTCTGGTCTACCCCGTGAACGTGGAAGTCCTTCCTGTCTCTGTGCCTTTGCTCCTGCTGTCCCCAAGCTCTCCTTCCCCTCCTTAGACCCACCCCCAAATTCATACCTGCCCCCTCCAGAGGGTTCCTTTCCACACCTCTTCCCCCAAATTTAGAAGCAATCTTTCCCTTCCTTGAGTCTCCAAAATCCTCATCTGACCTCGACCTACGTGGGGCGGCTGATCTCAGCCTGCCTTTCCATGTGGATGTCGTGTGGGTGTTTCCTGTGGATGTTTCCACACCTCTTTCCCTTCCTGCTGGGGTAGGTGCCATTATTCCCAATTTAGACAGGCTCTTCGCATGTTGATTTCATCAAGTGGTTTTCTCAGGCGGCTAATGTGAGAGGTGGAAGCCCAAGAAAAGGGTGGGTCTGTGTCCCCAGACCAGAAACACTCGGCCCTTTCACACCAAGGTCCCACCCAGGGTCACTCCCACTCTTCCCAACTGTTGATACAAGGTGCTAAGGGGCCCTGATGAGTCCAGGTGGTGTTTGTGCTGCTGTCACTTTTGAACTAGGGCAGAGCACACCGTGGGTTCACAGGTAGCCGTCTGTGGACCAGGCAGCAGGCTCCCCCCTGGAATCATCCAGCCATGGGCTTCATTTCCTTCACCCTGTCCGGCTTCAGAGCTGACTCCGAGGTGTTCAACGTCCCAGGCTCCTTCCCCACGTACGGCAAACTCCGCTCTCCGGCTGATTACCTTTCATTACTTGCTGGGTCGGGCACCTCCTGGAGAGGCAGCGGGGGTTGCCAGGGGACGTGGGTGCCAGGGTTCGTGACTTTAAGTGACTGCTTTTCACTTGGAGGAAAACTCTGGTCCCCAGACCCCTCTCTTGTTCCCCTTCATGGATGGTTTAACACGTGATCAGCAACTGGAAATCACATACAGATAAATTAATAACCATGATTCAGATGCCTTCCAAAAGAAACAGTTAGGGTAGGAAAAAAAGAAAACCGAAGTATGACTCATTCTCCCTGGCTCTTATACTTCCCATTTTCCTGAAGATAATTACTGTGTTGTTTGCCTTTTAAGTCTTAAAAACAGATAAGATAAAAATTTGGGGGGAGGGGGGAACATTACATTTTTAAAAGGGGGTTGTGGGCTCTAGTTTATTGCCACAGGGATCTGGAATCCCCATTCCTTTCCCGGGGATGGATAGTTTTAAAAAACTATTATACCAATGGTTGTTCTGGTGACTCCTTTCCCTCTTACAGGTTTGGAATGTTCCAGGCTGGGAGGATGCACGAGCACAAAGCACCGGAAACCCAAAGTTGCCTCTGTCCCTGGCACCCTGAGGAAAAACTCAGGTGAAGCTAAAGAGGGGCAATGAATTAAAAGCCAGGAGTAAATGCATCCCCCGCTAGGGTGCTTCTGTCATGGGATCATATACCACATGTAACCTGTAAGCCAGGCAACGCATTTGCCCCACAGTGCCCGTCTCCACCTGGAAGGAAATGAGGGCCCTCCCATTTATCCCGATGCAGGCTCTGAGCTATTGTCCGTATGTTTAGCAACAGGTAAGCCCCCAATCTAGACCCAGACCTCATCCAGAGCTCCATCAGTGAACCGTGCCTCCCACCATCTGCTTTCCTTCCCTGTCTCCATGTGGGTAGCACATTGGAACGTTTGTCTGGAAGCTGTCCTTGAATAATCCCAAAGAGCCTCAGTGGTTGCCACCACTGGGCTGTGGCTTCTCCTTTGCAAGCCTGCCCGGTGGTTTAGAAGAGGCCAGTTCCTCGTAGGAGATGGGGTATGGACACTCCACCCTCGACACTGCCCAAACCTCCTGTACTGGTCACTGTGGTGGCTTCTTTGTAGGACAGAAGTGAGACCTGGCAAAGCTGTAAAGACAGCATGCTCTCATCAGCTCTCAAAGTTATGCTCTGAGCGCATTTATTTAGCAGAAGCTCATGGGGATGGGCTCTGTGCAGAGCCCTACCTGAAGCACAGCAAGTATCTGGGGACTAAAGGCTAACCAGCAACTTCCTGCAATAGGAGAAGCCAACACCATTTATCCAATGGTGTTCCATAGGCTTCCCATAGACAGTCCTTTAATCCCCACAGCCACCAAGGAGGCTGAGAGCTGTGTTACTCATGATTCCCTGATGAGGAAACTGAGGCACCGTGGGGTTGACCAGATGTCTCAGGGTGTCCCCTGCCAGTGTCTTCCACAGTTCATGGCTTCACGTGTGACTATAGCTCTGTTCATCCCTGTGGTGACTTTTATGAGTTTTTGTCTGTATGTTTTGCTACCTCAGCTGGAAATTTTTAGATTATCTGCATAAAATTTAAACACATTATATCTGCTACCATTGCTCAAATTAAATTAATTACTGGTGGGATTATAATTAATAGAACTGATTGGGGTGGTTAGATCTGATTCAAAGGCAAAGTTGACACTATTTGGGTTCTAATCCCTCTCTTTCTTTTTACTTCTTCTAATTCCCTCCCTCCAATTTAAGCTTTAAATTCCAGCTCCCATTTTCTTTTCCTCCCTGGTCCAGGAACAGCAAGAGAGAACGATGGCTGATGGAGGAAAGGCAGCGTGGAATGGGTCCCAGGCGCCCTTTCTGCCCTCGAGGAAAACTCACCTGGTAAAACCCGTGAGGGTCCCTGGGGCAGTGATGACCCCACGTGACCCAGACATCAAACAAGCCATCGAGATTCCTAGAGGGTGCGTGGCAGGTGGAGAGGCTGACAGGAGAAAGGGAAAGTGAGGCCACCTGAAATGGCAGACATGGTAGGCTGTGAAAAGGTGAACAATGAAATTGGGGCCAACCACCCTGACTGTGTTCAGATGAATTTCATAAGACATCTGAGCATGTTTGCAATGGGCTGGGTTTCCTGCTGTGTACATTCTCTTGCCTTTGGCCCCTGACTCTGACTTGTTCTGTGGGCCTCTCCTGTCTCTGTTACTGGTGCAAGTGTCTGGGAGTGCAGAGCAGGAGGACCGGTGTAGACCAGCTCCAGGCTGCACACACACCACCTGTGTACAAGGCAACACCCCCATGGCCAGAGCACTCCTTTCTGTCCCTTCCCTTTACCTACTGCATTTGAAAAAAACTCAACTTTGGGAATTCCTCCTCCTGTCTGATTTGACACTTCACTGCTTGAGAGAAATTCTGAACATTTAGCTTTTGTAGATTTTGCATCAGAGCATCAGAAACCTAATATTTGGATCTCCTCTGCTCCCCTGTAGACTTTCTTGCGTG
Source organism: Platanista minor (assembly GCA_004363435.1). Lineage (NCBI taxonomy): Eukaryota > Metazoa > Chordata > Mammalia > Artiodactyla > Platanistidae > Platanista > Platanista minor. The sequence goes on along the minus strand of RJWK010000039.1, from coordinate 40,629 downwards.
GACCAGCAGGAACCTTATGCAGATCTAAACAGAAATCCAGTTTCCTAGATTTTTGAGTTCATTAAACTTTGGACAAAAATAGCTTTTTGTCTCTGAGAGTTTAAAAAAAAAAAACAAACAATCTTCACTGACCCATAAAAAAGGCTCAAAAAACGTTGGAAAATTCAAAGAAGTACTAAAATCACTATTTTGATGCAATCATTACTCAGAGCTCAGAAACCTAAGGATGACATTTTCCACATTTATTATAATGGATGGGAAAGTTTTTGGCAGATGTGTTTTTTCAGGAAACAATTTTTTAAAGAAATGCTGATATGGTTCTAAGTGCGGGTACACACGCTCTTACATGTTCTGGATCTGTCGCTTATCCATAAAACATGGTGTTGTTCTCTGTTTTTTTCCCCCTAAAAGATGTGAAACTCATTGCCATTTGGAAAGCTCCAGATGATGCACAGGTGCACCTTCGTTGTTAATGATTTGCACCCTTATAACAATCGCGAGGGCCTTGTCTGTCCAAGTAGTTTACGTTTCAAGTAAAACGTGGGGTGGGCTGGCTGAGTCTTAAGGGATGGGGAGGAGTTCCAGAACTGTTCACGCCTTAGCAATAATCCTGCAATATATTAGGAAGAAAGTACAAAAACATATGCTGGGGAGGGAGGCAGGGCTCCTTGGCCGGCTCATTCATCACATTTCCAGCCCAGACCCCAGGGGATGCTCAGCCATTGGGTCTTCTCCAAGGCCTCAGCACAACCAAGACATTTTCCCACACTGTTTTGTCTTCTTTCCTCTGGAGTGTAAAGTCAGCACAGGAAAATTCCCTATTTTTGTCTTTCTGGACCAGATGGCAGGGAGAGGAAATTGACCTGATCTGGACGGATTTGGGGTTCATTTGTTTTTAAACAATCAGTTAACACAAGGGAAGAAAAATTTTCCAAAATCACAGAACATGCATATTTTGCTTCAGGGGAGTTTAAACATTAGGAATTAAATTCCACCTGGCACAGATAGGAGCAAGTTTCAACGCAGAGGTTGGGGCTAGGAGACATACCAACATTTCAAGGAAAGCAAGATATTCCCAGATTTAGTGCACGTTGCAAGGCCACTGAGCACTGGTGATTATTTTGGACTACATGTTCAATGCACTGTCACTCAGGTCTGTGAGAGATAAGCTCTTTTCAGCCAGTTTTTGGGATGATGTACTGAGACGTGATATTTATGTGAGTAACAACAACACCCTTTTCCTCTTCATTGATTGAAGGTTTTGAAATGAATCACTCTTATGGGGAAAATGTGGCAACAATTCCAGAGAAGCATAAAATCACATTTTACATTCACTCTCTTACTAAATGAACATTCTTTGGGGAGTGGAAGTGGAAGTGTCATGTGCATAGACCATAATTTGGAAGTGAAAATACTAATTTCCTCAACTGAGAACTGAAGCAGTCAAGGTCACATACTCATCCTGGAGCAGATGGGCCTCGGACCCCTCACCTCTCCAAAGTATGGTGTGACCTCTGGGACCAACTTACTTGGGAGACCTTTGTCTCCTCATCTGACGCTCTGGAGATTTTATTAGGTTCACATTTACCTAAAAGACACTTGAACGTGTGAAGACCAATCGTTAAAGTCCTATTGTGCCAATTCCAAACACTGTTATAAATGCTGACAATGAGCAAATAATGTGACCAGTACATTCCCTTCTGTATCCATACTTCCCACAGATTCTTTTTTAAAAATAAAGAAATCTTGGAGAAAGGAATTATGAGAGCAGCAAATCCATTTAAGTATACAACAAAGTCCTTTATTTACATTCATTTCTTGCTTGACTGAATGTAATTGTCAAGTAGTCTTTTTGTTCAATTTTGACTTGTTTTGTCTTCAAAAGGAGCCATGGAAGCTGGGTTCCACATGTTCTTATACCCTTGAAAATGTCCATCTTGGACAACATTGAATAGGAACATCATGGATGTCATTCTCTCTGCTCTGGCAGTGAGTATTGCAAAAAAGAAGTAATGTGAAATCCAGCGTCTCCCTGGGTGCTGTCCTAACAATGACTCTTTGGGCTTCAAGCAAAATAACTCAAAATATGTCAAACAGAAAAGGTTGACTGAATCAGTGATTCTAATTATGTCTGGATCCAGATACTCAGTAATATCATGAGTCTGTACTCTTATTTTTAATTTTTAAAAAATTTTAAAATGTCTTTTGGCCATGCCACTTGGCATGTGGGATCTTAGTTCCCTGACCAGGGATTGAAACTGTGCCCCTTACATTGGAAGCGCAGAGTCTTAGCCACTGGACCACCAGGGAAGTCCCAAATCTATACTCTTTTCTAAAGAGTGTTTTATTTTACTTTCACCTGTGTCGGCTTCATGCTCAGCCTGGCTTCCCCCATGTGGTGACAACAATGACCAGCAGCGGCTCAGCAACTGTCCCAGAAAAAGAACCTAATTCCAGCAAAAGGCCCGGTGCTGAGGCTCTAGTCCAGTGTGGCCTGTGTCTGCTCATTCACACATCAACAGGTGGAGGATGTAACTGGCCAGGCTTGAGGCATACACCCTTCCAGAGTCTGCTGAGATGTGTGAATTGAGTGTGAGAGGGGGTGTTACCAGAAGTTTGTAACCTGGAGTTGTGCAGGATTTTTTTCTTTGTCATTTACATTATTGAAGATCTAGATCTTTAATTTCCTATATATTAATGTTTTTTGTTTGTTTTTGGTAATTATTTATAGAGATGAGTAAAGTACAAATGTTTTCACTCTTCAGTCTTTACCCGAAGCTTTCAGTACCTATGTACTGAGGAACTGCTTAGTGACTCACATCAGTATGCTAGGCAGTGTTCACCAGGATGCCCTTGTGAGGCTGTTAATCAGTGATGGAGACAGTAGCACGGGGCTGATGGCTGTGGCAGAACCACCAGGATATCCTCTGAAAAGGCCTAAGAAGCTGGTGTTGGGGCTAAGTATTTTGAGGACATACCAGGGAAATTGGAGTAGCTGTTCATTAGAATATAACAAAAGAGCATCACAATCTTTCATCTGTTTTGGAAGAATGTTGTATTGCCAGGTTATGTCTTGGCTAACAGTTATTTTAGAGTAAATCCTGCAATGCTCATTCATGAAATGGGCCCTGATGGCCATACCACACAGCCTAAAAAGTGGGACCTACAAAGGCCAGGAGTCAACTTTAAGGGAGGGTGTCATCATATTTAAGCATAGTTTATGGACTTAAGATATTCAAATTTAAAGGGATTTGAAGTTTTATTCATGCTCGCATTGAATGACATACGCGTGAGGAAAAAATGAAACCCATAGCAAAACAATACACATTGCCTAACCCCATTATTTGTTAAAACAAACCAACTTTTTCTCTATTTCTTTTTCTTTCTCATTCTCTTTCTCTTTCTTTCTCATAATGATGTTAAAAATATAACAAAAATTAATATCATTTCTGCTTTCAAAAACATTATATGGATGCTTCCTTAACATGTTAAAATCATAAAAATACGTAAGTATCAGGCTGAATGGTAAAATAATCATAAAACAACAATGCCTAACAATTTTTAAATTAATTAATTAATTAAATTATTTTTGGCTGTGTTGGGTCTTCGTTTCTGTGTGAGGGCTTTCTCTAGTTGCGGCGAGCGGGGGCCACTCTTCATCGCGGGACACGGGCCTCTCACTGTCGCTGCCTCTCCTGTTGCAGAGCACAGGCTCCAGACGCGCAGGCTCAGTAGTTGTGGCTCACGGGCCCAGTTGCTCCGCGGCATGTGGGATCCTCCCAGACCAGGGCTCGAACCCGTGTCCCCTGCACTGGCAGGCAGATTCTCAACCACTGCGCCACCAGGGAAGCTCCCTAACAATTTTTAGTCGAAGTAAAATTCACAGTTGAATGCACAGTTTTTAAGTGTAAAACCTGATAATTTTGGATAAGTGTGTATACCTATGTAACCAAAACCTCCATCTGGATATAGAACTTCTCCATTACTTCACAAGATTTCTCTTGCCTCCTTATATCTAATTCCCACTTCCAAAGACAACTATTGATTTGTCTGTCTGTTCCTGAACTTCTCGTCAGTGCAGTCACTCAGTATGCACTATTTAATGTTTAGCATATGCCACTCGTAATGTTTTTAAAATTCATCCATGTTGCTATATGCATCATTTTTATTTTTAATGCTTAGTAGTATAAGTAGTAGTGTGAATATACTATGATTGGGTCGTTCTCTGTTGATAGACATTTGACTTGTTTCCAATTTGGGGCTATTATAAATAGTGGCTATTTACATCCACATGGAGGTCCTTTTGTGGTCACAGACAGTCAGACCTTAGAGATATTGCAGGTTCAGTTCCAGATCACTGCAATAAAGTGAATAACGAAATAAAGCAAGTCACACGGATTTTTTGGTTTCCCAGTGCATAAAAGTTACGTTTACACTATACTGTAGTCTATTAGTCATGCAATAACATTATGTCTAATAAAACAATGTACATATTTGAATTAAAAATCCTTTATTGCTAAAAAATGCTAAGTATCATCTGAGCCTTCAGTGAGTCACAGTCTTTTTGCTGATGGAGGGTCTTCCCTCGATGTTGATGGCTGCTCACTGGTCATGGCGGTGGTTGCTGAAGTTTGGGGAGGCAGCTGCAATTTCTTCAAACAAGACAACAATGAAGTTTGTTCTTTGTAAAAAACACAATATATCTCCTGTTAAATCCACTTTAATCATGTGCCCTTTAAAAGAATGCATGCCATTTTATTGTTGAATTTTATGAGTTTTTTGTATATTCTGGCTATAAGAACTTTGACAGACATGTGTATTGTTAATATTTTTTTCCCCAGTATCCAACTTGCCTTTTCATTCTTGGTAGAGTCCCTTGATGAGCAGAAATCATTAACATTGATGATATTAAATTTATGATTGTTTTTCCTTTTGCTTAGAGCTTTTTATGTTCTCTCTATTAAATCTTGGCCTGTCTCAAGGTTGCAAAGATATTCTCATAACTTCTTCCAGAGATTCAAGTTTTAGCTTCTCTGTTTAGGGCTCATTTCAAACACTCCATCTCAAATTAATTTCTTTTGGTGTATGAGGCAGAATTAAGGTTTAGTTTCCCCCCTTATGTTTATCTAATTGTTCTAAAATTACTAGATGAAAAGACCATACTTTCCACATTGCGTCACATTAGGCCTTCCTCAGAAGTCCCATGACTATGTGGGCTCTGGACCTTATTCTGCTCAGTTGATCTATTTCTCTACCCATATGTCAAACCCACAATGTCTTGGTAATTGCAGCTTATAGCAAGTCTTAAAATCAAGTAGTGAAAATTCTCCAGAGCTATTTGTCTTTAAGATTCTTTTAGTGATCCTAGGTTCTTTAGATTACCATACAAAGCTTAGAATCAGCTTGTTAATATTCACAAAAATATTTGCTGGGGTTTTATTGGGATTGCACTGAAACTATGGATCAACTGGAAGGAGAATTGACATCTTGATTAGATTGAGTTTTCCAGTCCATGAACTTTATCTCTCCATTTATTTAGTCTTTAATTTCTCTCAGAAATTGTTTTTACAGTTTTCAGTACAGAGGTTTAGCATGGCCTTTATTATATTTATTCTTGAATATTTTATGTTTTTTGATGTTATTGTAGATGGTGCTTTTTTTAAAAAATTGTGGGGCTTCCCTGGTGGCGCAGTGGTTGGGACTCCGCCTGCCGATGCAGGGGACACGGGTTCGTGCCCCGGTCCGGGAAGATCCCACATGCCACAGAGCGGCTGGGCCCGTGAGCCGTGGCCGCTGAGCCTGCGCGTCCGGAGCCTGTGCTCCGCGACGGGCGAGGACACATAGGTGAGAGGCCTGTGTACTGCCAAAAAAAAAAAAATTGTGTTTTTCATTTGCATGTGACTAATATATATATAATTACAGTTGAATTTTTTGTATTGACCTTATGCTGTGATCTTGTTCAATCGGTCCAGCAGCATTTTTGTAGCCTCTTTAGGATTTTCTATGTACATGATCATGTTAACTGCAAATAAAAACAGCTTTACTCTTACCCAAGCTTTAGGGATTTTTCTTTTTCCTGCTTTATTGCTCTGTTGAATTGAAGTGCTAAGAACAGATACTGTTGCTTATACCAATCCTACAGGAAGACATTAGACTTTTACCATTAAGTAATAATACATGAAGGTGGTTGTTGTTGTTTTGTAGATGCCCTTCATCACAATGAACATATTTCCTTTAATTTGTAGTTTGATGTAGTGATTTTGTATTATCATGAGTTGATGTTGAATTTCAATGAATGCTTTTTTCTGTATCTATTGAAATGATCATTTTTTTCTCCTTTATTTATTAATGTGATGAATTATATTGATTGGTTTCAAATGGTAAATCAACCTTGCATTCTTGAGATAAAACTCACCTGCTTAGGACATATTATTGTATTATCCTTTCTATATATTGCTGAATTTTATTTCTTAATGTCTTATTAACTATTTTTATGTGTGTTTATGAAGAATGTTAGTCTTTAATTTACATTTTTTGTAATACCTTTTTCAATTTTTGGTATCAGAGATATAGTGGCCTCAAAAAACGAGTTGGGGGGTGGTCCTTCCCACTTGATTTTCTGAGAGAGTATGTGTATGAATGGATTTATTTTTTTGTAAATTTTCTCTACTTGTTTTTAATTATTTCAATGATTTTATCTGCTCTTACTTTTATTTCTTTAAGTGGTTTGTGTTTTCTTTGCTCTTCATTTTCTAGCTTCTTAAGAAGGAAACTAATATTATTCATTTTAAACTTCTTTTTTGGGTACTATATGCATTTAGACTTACAAATTTTCCATTATGTACTGCTTTTTCTGAATCTTGTATGTTTTGATATGTTTGTTTTCATTATAATTCAGTTGAAAACATTTTATTGTGATTTCTTTGAACAAAGTGTTCTTGAGAAGTGTGTTTCAAAGTTTATTAATATTGGATTTTTAAAAAATAAATGTCTTATAGTTATAGATTTCAAAATTAGATTCCATTTTAACCAGAGAACATACACTATAAGATTTTGAAACTTTTTGCAATTTACGGAATTTTATTTTTATGGCCCTGCATATGGTTCCTCTTGGTGAACATTTCATGGCCACTAAAAAATAATGTCTATTCTATGGCTTTGGCTGTAGCATTCTATAAATGTCAGTTAGGTCAAGGCAGTTGATAGAGTTGTCCAGAATTTCTGTTTACTTAATTTGTTATCTAGTGATTATTTCAATTCCTGAGAGAGAAGTGTTCAGATCTCTAACTATGATTGTGCTGTATTTGTTTCTCCCTTCAATTCTATCAGTTTTTGCCTTATTTATTTTGAAGCTCTGTTTTTATGTGCATTCACAATTTTTATTTTTATGTCTTCTTCAGAAAAGGACTTTTTATCATTACAAAATGATTCCTGTTATCTCTTGTTATCTCTCTTACATTTGTTCTGTATTCTATGTTTTGTTACTAATATAGTCACACAAGCTTTCTTAAACATACACTTTGGAGGTTATATATTTTTCTATCCTTTTATTTTCAATCTATTATTTCCTTATATTTAGAGTGTAATTCTTGTAGACATCACATAGTTAGGTTTTGCTTTTTTATGCAATCTGACAATTTCTGCCTTTTGATCAGAGTGTTCTGCCCATTTATATTTAATGCAATTGTCATCATCTTCTTATTTTCTCCTTGTACCATCATTTTTTAAATTCCTTTTTTCCCTTTATTATCTTCCTTAGAGTTAGTCAAATTTTTAATATTCAATTTATTTATTTATTTATTTTTTGCGGTATGTGGGCCTCTCGCTGTTGTGGCCTCTCCCATTGTGGAGCACAGACTCCGGACGCGCAGGCTCAGTGGCCATGGCTCACAGGCCCAGCCACTCCGCGGCATGTGGGATCTTCCTGGACCGGGGCACGAACCCATGTCCCCTGCATCGGCAGGTGGACTCTCAACCACTGCACCACCAGGGAAGCCCAGTATTCAATTTTTCATACAGTCTTTTTAACTAAACCTCTTCGTGTTGGTGGTGATGGTTCTTTTCTTCTTTTTGTTTTTTGTATTTAGTGATTACTGTAGAAATTAAATTGTGCATTTTAACCTATCATTGTCTAATTAAGATTAATATTATACCCCTTTAGGTAAAATATAAGAAACTTCAAGTATTATTCCATTTAAATTCACTGTCCTACATACAATTGTTTTAATACATTTTGCTGTTGCATATGTTAGAAATCACACAATGTAATGTTTAGTAGTTCACTATGAAGAAATTAAGAAGAATAGTTTTTAATATTTATCCATGTAAGAATTTGACAATTCACAGTGCTCTTTATTCCTTCCTGTATTTCCAAGTTTTGTTCTGATATTATCATTCATAAAGAACTTTATCCTTTTTTATAGCGCAAGTATGCTTCCTTAGCTTTCATTTCTCTGAAAAATGTTTTCTTTTTATCCTTGTTTCAAAGGATACGTTCAACGAACGTAAATTACAGGATTGACAGTTTTAATTTTTCAGTACGTTAAGGTTTCATTACTTTTCCATTGACCTATGTTTTGTTTTTTTGTTTGTTTGTTTCCTGATTAGAAGTCAGGAGTAATTAGTTCTATTCTGTGTGTGTTTAATGTATTGCTTTTATCTGACTGCTTTCAAAATATTTCTTTTTATCTTTGGTTTACAACAGTTTTACTCTGATGTGCCTAGGTGTGGTTTTATTTTTATTTATTCCAATAATGGACTGCTGTGTTTCTTAAATCTTTAGGTTGATGCCTTTCATGAAACTTGAAAATAGTTCAGCCTTCATTTTCCCAAATATTCTTCTTGACCTATTTTGTCTCTTCTCTCCTTCTGGGCGTCCAATTGCATATTTATTCAATTGCTTGTAATTCTCCCTTAGGTTACTGAGGCTCTGTTTATATATACTATTTTTTTAATCTTTCTTCTCTGTGATTTTCAGTTGGTCAAATTTCTATTAGTCTGTTTCCAGTTTGTGAATTCTTTCTTCTTCATTGTCTAAACTGCTTGTATGCTTATCTGAATGAATTTTTTGTTGCAGATAGTCTACTCTTCTGTTTTAGAATATACCTTTGGTCTATTTATTTATAGTTTTGACTTCTCTCCTGTTCACTCTTAATGTATCTCTTTGCCTTTAAATTCTCCAACATACTTAAATTTCTATTGACCGCTTTTCATCTTGATTAGGGGTCACATTTTTCCTGCTTTTCACATAATTTTTGATTCTATGTTGAACATTGTATATGACATAATATAAGAAGTATTGTTATGTTTCCTTCGTGGTTGTTGAGCCTTGTTCTGGCAGGTGTTTCAATTATTGGCAGATCCCATTGGTCCTGTCAACTTACCTTCAGTCTTTGTTAAGGTGACTGACTATATTTTGGTTTTGGTCTTAGTTCTAGTATATGACTTCCTCTCTCTTTCTCTCTCTCTCGATCTATATCTATAGATCAAGAGAGAATATAGATATAAAAATATTTTTTTTCAATTGAAAAGTTTATGTTTACTATTTCACCAATGATTAAAATAATTAAGAATAAACCAAACTACATAGAACATCTATATAAAAAAATTAGAATTCTGCTGAAAGATTCAGAATGGAAACATGCCTTGTATTTAGAATGAATAGATACCTTGGCAATATAAATTAAATATAATCCCAGTAAAAAATTGTGACAGAATTTTTTACCTTGTCAGACTCTAAACTTCAAAAACATATTGTTCTTTCATAAATAGAAAAATCTGAAGCTGGAAAATAAATGAGGTAAAAAAAAAAATCTATCCAGATGTTATATGTATTATGAAGCTTTAGTAAGATAAAGGATTTGGCAGTTCATGTAAAAATAGATAAGAACAATAGAATAAAAATGAGTATAAAAATAGACTCTAATATATATATAAATTTTGTATATGATAAATGTAGCATTTAAGATCAGTGAGAAAGACATGAATTATATAAGAAACATTGTTGAACAAATAACCATTTGACAAAAAATCAATCTGGGCTCTCAGTTCATACCTTATATACCAATGTAAATTCCTTATGGATCATAAATTTAAGGTGTAAAATCCAATTTAAGAAATACTAGAACAAAACATGTCAGAATTTTATTTATATAGCTTTGGTGTGGAAAATAACTTTAGTTAGCAGGAAATAAAATCCACACACCACAATTAAAAAAAAAACTATATAAATTTACTGACTTGGCATCAAAAGTTATCCAAAGTAAAAAGATAAATAACAAGTTGGGGGCAAAAATAATTTTACCATATAAATAATAAATGCAAATCTTCCTTTCTTGATATGTAAAGAGCTCTTACAGGACAATTAGGAAAAGTCATGATCTAATATACAATTGTGTAAAAGACTTGAATAAACATTTCATGGACAAAGAAATACAAATGGATTTTAAACTTTGGGTAAAAAGCTTCACTCTTTATGAAAATAAAAATTCAAATGAGACAACATTTTTATCTCTTAGATTGATAAAACATGTAAAAATCTTAATACATTGTGTTGATGAAGTTGAGTGAAAATATGCATTTTGTACACTTTTAATTGAGGTGTACATTTTTGCTTCCTCTTTGGAGGCAATTTGACCTTTTGTCCCAGGAATTCTCCTTAGGTACCCATTAGAAAAAGATATACAAGAATGTTCATTTTAATTGTAGAAAAATGCTAGAAAAAAAATAATTGTCCAATAATAGGTGACTCATTAAGTAATTTTTGGTATATCTATAAAATAGTAGAAAAAAAAGCATGATGTATAGGTATATGCACTGATCAGGAACCAAGTTATATTTTGAATTGAAAAAGCAAGACACAGTACAATATGTATAATATATTCCATTTGTGCAAATAAGTAAGATCTACACATGTACACACACACAAATATGATTGTGTGTGTTTGAAAGACACACAAGAAACTAGTTATGATGGTGTCATCTGACTGTGGAGTTCCACAGTTGGGGAGGGAGGGAGACTTCCCTTCCTGGTTGTACTTTATTCTACAGTTTAATTTTTTTTTTTTTTTTTTTTTTTTTTTTGCGGTACGCGGGCCTCTCACTGTTGTGGCCTCGCCCGTTGCAGAGCACAGGCTCCGGACGTGCAGGCTCAGCAGCCATGGCTCACGGGCCCAGCCGCTCCGCGGCATGTGGGATCTTCCCAGACCAGGGCACGAACCCGTGTCCCCTGCATCGGCAGGCGGACTCTCAACCACTGCGCCACCAGGGAAGCCCAGTTTAATTTTTTTAATGCGTATAAATTACTTTTTATTAAATATTTTAAAGCATTATTTATGGGCCCTTTCCAAGTCTGACATTCTAGGAGGCTATGGTTATGAAATGGTAATGAGGCAGTGAGATTTGACAGAATCTGTAAGATTTCAGGTCAGCGAGTGTGCTGGGAGTTTAGAAAACTTGCCTAATGTGACGTATTCTGAGTCACTTAATTTGTAAAACAAGTTACTAATACTCATTTCACAGAATTTTTAGGAGTTTTAATCCATGGACAACTGTGCTGTAAGTCACGTATTCCCATTTATGTGCCAGTTAGATTCATTGGTTTCACCGTGACACTGTAAATACTCTGTAAAATATTTTGAAGTCTTAAATGTGAATGACAGTTCCCTTTTATAAGCTGATAAGATATCATTCACGTAAGCCACATCTTGGCTTCCTCACTCTGCTGTGCTTTGGTTCTCTTCAGGAGGGTATGTTATTCTGAGCTGGACTGACTGGAATTATGAGATGTTATGAATCTCTTCATCCAGAGTATTTATTGGAGTCACTGATTAAAAGGCATTAAGTGTAAAACATTGCTTGGTCACCCCAGGACACTGAATTCGCCTTTGCTTTGGACAAGAGGGCATAGTCCATAACACCCGCGTCTCTTTCCAAAGTTTGTGACTCACCACCAAGGCATAGGGCACAATGGCTTTTTCTCCCATCCCTGGATTTCCAGGGCAATCCCTCTGAGACTATAAGCTGTCCTCATGAATCCTATTCATTTAGCCCATCATTATTCAGTGATCAAGTCGACATTGGCCAGCTGCATCCCAGCACACCTGTCTACGCCTGCTGAGCACGTGCTCTGCTGTGTGCCACGCGCCGTGGGGCTCACGCAGACACCAGGTACCCAGCTCCCACCCTCGAGGGGTTTCTAGGCCACTAGGAGACAAGCACGAGATACCGTAACTTGGAGTTACAGCAGAGCTTGGAGACCAGGCCGTCTCTGAAACCTAAGGAAGGAAAAGCCCAAGGTAGGGGGCGGTTTGGAAAACACTGTGAGTTCATTGGAGAACTCCCAGCTCCATCTTGGGTGCCGACTCTGTACTTCCACCTGCAACGTGCTCTTTCCAAGGTGAGAGGTGTTTGATCCTGGAGTCACAGAGCTCTTGAAGGAAAGGCTAGGCTAAGGGTCTCGAGAGGCGGAGGTGGCCTGTGCAGAGCGAGACTGTCCGTGTGTCTCCATCCTCAAGACTGAAGGGGTAACTTTCCAACATCCCATCTGAACATCTGGGTGAAGATTCTGGAGAACTGTCTCAGGACAGCTGAGGCAGAGGCTCTGGGCTTGGGCACAGGGACCTTGCGTCTTAATCAGAGCTAAGGGGATCCATAGACACCAGAGCCAAGGTCCAGAGGCCCCCGACCTGCGTCATTAGGACACGGTTCTGTGCTCCTGGCGCCTCCCAGTGGTTATGTAGCTGCAGGAAAGCTCTTCCTTCAGGGGAGGAGTCCCAGGACAGAGACTGGTGAGTTCTAATTCACCCTGTGTGGGAAGAAAGAAGGCAATTTGGTAGCCTGAATCCCTCTGAGGATGAGTTCATGTTTGCGAAGAGGGAAAGGTGGTTTCTTATATTATCAGGAAGACTCAGGTAGAGGAAAGCGAGGCAAAGAAGGGAGGGATAAGAGGTGATGCTGGACATTTATTCACTTTGCAAACACGGACTGGGCGCTTGCTCTGTGCCAGGCAGCTTTGCATGTGTCCCAGAGCCGCGGCCTGAGGTCTGGGATAACAGAGCCCTGGTCTGCTCCTCTCAGGTCTGAGGGGACAGGAGGCCCAGAGGCGGCAGACAGGTCACCCTCTAGGTTCACAGGCAAGCTGAGAGCCCAGGTCCATCCTTATCTGCTTTTGTTTCCTCACTGTTGTTGCCGCTCTGAGCAGAGCTGCGACATTGAAAGTCTGTGTCCGTCTTCACTTAGGATTCCTTCCAGGTCATTTGGAATTCATTCCCGGGACTCGCTCCAGATAGATTCCCATACCTCAGAGCACTGAAAATGGGAAGAGTCTGCTGGAAATCTCACTGATGTTGCGGTTTTAACAGTTTTCTGCAAACTTTATGTGTCCTAAGTTTGCTCGGCCCTGGAGCTTCCTAAGCGTTTGATTTGAGGAGGGGTAAGTTTTACAGAGAAGATAAAGCGAAACGAAAGGGAACATGCTGTTTTTGCATTAAGCTGTGGACTTGCTCCCAGCTCTCTTGGAATGTGGCATCTTTCACATAATCTGTTCGCAAATGGCCCTGAAGTGGCCCAGAACTGCAATGATGTTCTCAGCACACAGATGCATGAATGCACACCGGCCAGTTGTTGGGTGCTGGTCATAAAGGTGGCACCAGCTCCCACGAGGCTGCCCTGCAGAGAGGTGACAAACTGACATTCACTCCCTCCTTCCACTCCTGGCCAGGTACATGGGGCTCGTTCTGGCTGTTTTTCCCAAGATGACTTCAGCTTGGATGCTTCCAACTCAACTCAGCCTAGGTGTATCCAATTATCATCAAGGTCCCTACCACCATCGGGGAATATTTCCTGTGTGCCTCTTGCCAACTGTTGCCAGTTCTACTAATGGTCCTTGACTGGCTGTCATGTGCCAGGCCCAGTGCTAATCTCCAGGCAGATGGCCACACATAGCTTCCTGGCTCAAGGAGCCCATGCCGGAAGGAGCAGGGTAACATGCAAACACAACACTGCAAAATAACACAAACTGAGCTATGAATAGGGTGTTACAGGGACAAAAGGGAGGTCACTTAGAGATGATCAAGGGCAGTGGCATCAAAGAAGACTTCTCAGAGCAACCATGTCCTGAAGGATGGATCAGGATGAACTAGGCAAGGGAAAGCAGTGAATTCAGAAAATTCTCCAAAGTTACCTAAACTTGAGTCCAAGGTCCAAATCAGAAGTTGGGAAGGAATTCTTTTTGTATTTCTGCCTTGGATCAGAATCAGGACGAGGGGCGGCCGAGGCTTTGGGTTCCCTCCTACATGGGCCAGTTGAGATCAAGGCATGTCCTTTCTCCTTGCAAGAATCCTCTTGGCTCTGGACCATCTCAGGAGACGTTCAAAGAATACCCTGCTGGCACTTCATTCCACTTGCCCATCGAGGGACCGCAGAAGCAAGGTTCAGGGAATCAGGCCGGTCCAATCTGGAGAGGACCGTGGATCCAGATCATAACTCTTGGCTTTGGTTTGGCATCACTACACAATTGGGGCCTCCCAGCCAGGAAAATGAACAGTTCCCTAACTTCATCTACTATTTAGCCCATGCTTAAATATCCCTGGTTGTCCCCAAAATGCCTTTTATGGTTTTCTCTTTCAGACAGAAACACATCAAGGATTATGAATGGCTTTTAATTATTATAAATTCTTAGTGTCTTTTAATCTAGAATGTCCCCGTTTTTTTTTTTAATGACAGCAATTTTTTGAAAAGACCAAGCTTATTGTTTATAGAAAGTCCCATTTTGGGGGCTGCTTGATGGCTTCTTTGGGGTGGTTTAACATGTTCTATCCCCTGCATTTCCAGTAAACTGCAGGTAGGTCTAAAGTCTTGATTCAAGTTAAGTATGTTTGGCAATGATAATTGGATGCTGTATGGCTGTACTTTATGGGCGCTTGGCAGGTTTTCCCACCATTATTGATGCTGCTTAAGATAATAACTGTCTTTCCCTAATGAAGGTACCTTTTTCCTTTTGAACTTGGTGGCGGGGGGCGGGGGGGCTTTAACGATATGTGATTGTTCTTTCATCTAATTGTTCTATCATCTATCGTTAGTTCTTGCTTGGCTCTATTTCTTTGGTGAATGGAAAACTGTGATTTAAAAGAAAAAAAAGAATGAGTTTATCTTATATTTTATGATTATAAAATGTGACATTGTCATTTTATTTACGGTTGTATTTTATTTATAATGCTTATGTATTATAGATTAGTTTCTAATAGTCTGTTCTGACGAACAAAACCACATGAATTCTACAGGCATTTTTGTGTCTTTGGGCCAGTATCTTTTAAGGAACAATTCTGAGAAATAGAGATGAAGTTATACGTAGGGTGAGTTTTTGTGTATATTGCCAGAATTCTCACCAGAGAGGCTGAACTGAAGCCTTCTCTCCCCAGCAAGCCTCGTGCCCTGCCTCCCTCTGGGCCTGCCCTAGTGCAAGAGAACTGTGCTCTCAGGGGGTGGACAGCAAGAGAGGTGGACAGCAAGACAGCCTGGTAAGCGGATGAGGAATGTGTAATAAAAGAGAGAGAAAAAAAAGAAAAAGGAAAACAGGCAAACACTGATTGAACCCAACAATTCACAAAATGGTGGTCTTCAAAATTCTATCTTTCCTGACTGACATTCTCCTATAATGAGAGTTTTCTCTTATTACCTGATTAGCTCTGGTTCCTTCTCAAGCAATTACAGTTCCTTCTAAAGAAGAAGTAAGGTACCTCTGAAAGTTAACACTTTTGTCTTCTGCCCCTCTTTCTTTCTCTTTTATTTTTATTTTTTTGCGGTACACGGGCCTCTCACTGTTGTGGCCTCTCCCGCTGCGGAGCACAGGCTCCGGATGTGCAGGCTCAGCGGCCATGGCTCACGGGCTCAGCCGCTCCGCAGCATGTGGGATCTTCCCGGACCGGGGCACGAACCCGCGTCCCCTGCATCGGCAGGCGGACTCTCAACCACTGCGCCACCAGGGAAGCCCCTCTCTTTTTTTAATCACACACACACACACACACACACACACACACACACACACACACACTCACACTCCTCTGGATTTATGAATTTCATTTATTCACTTTTATAAAATAAGTTACTATTATTATTATTGATGCTTAAACCTGTGTCCTGAATGTGGCCAGTGGGAACACTTTCAAGCTGGCCCTGGTATGCTTGTGACAAGCCTCCATTGGTCTCTGGATTTCTTCTTACTCTCTGGTAGTAAAAAACATTCAACCTACCCTGTGTTTTCCTTACCCCAGAGCTGGAATCAGCCATCAAATCCTAGTTTCTATAGAACGGGGAATGGCACTTAAAAATCAAAGTCGAAATGCTGGATGTGCTCAATGACACTGGGCCATCCTTCTTTCATGGCTTATTAGTGGATAAGTTATGAGTTCATGTGGATATTCCAGCTCAAATTTTACATTGCAGGATAGTCCTAACTTTTTAAAATTTATGCCTATGAGTATTTTACATGGGAAGTTTTTGTTCCTACTTTTTAACTTTATCTTACAATATTACAGCATTTAAAAAAAAATTCCATGTGAACCTCCTACAATAGTATCTGAGGTGAGAAAGTGCTACTTTCAGTACTGTCTTAATTTGCATCTCTTATTGTGAGTGAAGTTGAATATTTTGCGTATCTTTAGGGGCCATTTTCCTTTCTTTATCTATGAACTGCCTGCTCAGGTCTTTTGCCTGTTTTTCTATCCAGTATTTGCTCATTCTTTTTCTCTATTTTAAGGAGCTTTCTCTAGATCAGGAATACACCTCAGTTTTTGACAGAAGGTGCCGATATGTTCCTCTCCTCTGTCGTTGTTTGTGAGCCTTTGCTTGCAGAGGTTTTTATTTCATACAGAAGATAAGTGGGATTTCACTGGTGACAATGACCTACCAACAGGCTGTCGTACAAATACAATGTTCACCAAACAGGATGAATGCTAGAGATGAGCTCTCATTGGTGCAGTATTCAAGGTGATGGATGGCTCAAGTACTTTTTTTTTTTTAAATAAATAAATAAATTTTTATTGAAGTATAGTTGATTTACAGTGTTGTGCTAGTTGCAGGTGTACAGCAAAGTGAATCAGTTATACATACACATATATACACTCTTTATTTTTATTTTTTTAGATTCTTTTCCCATATAGGCCATTACAGAGTATTGAGTAGGGTTCCCTGTTCAAACCCAATCTTGCTACCATCTAGCTGCCCAGAGGATGAAGCCCGATTTCCTCAGCTGCCGTCCACTCATTCCATCCTCTACATTTAAACATCACACAACCTCAATCTACCTTTCCTTTTCTTAAAAAAAACATTTTTATTGAAGTATAATTGCTTTACAATGTGGTGTTAGTTTCTGTCGTACAATAAAGTGAATCAGTTATATGTATACGTATATCCACATATCTCCTCCCTATCCCACCCCTCTACGTGGTCACAAAGCACCAAGCTGATCTCCCTGTGCTATGCAGCTGCTTCCCATTAGCTATCTATTTTACATTTGGTAGTGTATATATGTCCATGCCACTCTCTCACTTCGTCCCAGCTTCCCCTTCCCCCTCCCCATGTCCTCAAGTCCATTCTCTACATCTGCATCTTTACTCCTGTCCTGTCCCTAGGTTCATCAGAACCTTTTTTGGTTTTGTTTTTTAAGATTCCATATATATGTGTTAGCATACGGTATTTGTTTTTCTCTTTCTGACTTACTTCACTCTGCATGACAGTCTCTAGGTCCATCCACCTCACTACAAATAACTCAATTTTGTTTCCTTTTATGGCTGAGTAATGTTCCATTTTATATACGTGCCACATCTTCTTTATCCATTCATCTGTCGATGGACACTTAAGTTGCTTCCATGTCCTGGCTATTGTAAATAGTGCTGCAAAGAACATTATGGTACGTGTATCTTTTTGAATTATGGTTTTCTCAGGATGTATGCCCAGTAGTGGGATTGCTGGGTCGTATGGCAGTTCTATTCGTAGTTCTTTAAGGACCCTCCATACCGTTCTCCATAGTGGCTGTATCAATATACATTCCCACCAACAGTGCAAGAGGGTTCCCTTTCCTCCACACCCTCTCCAGCATTTATTGTTTGTAGATTTTTTGATGATGGCCACTCTGACTGGTTCGTGAGGTGATACCTCACTGTATCAATTGTATCATTGTATCAAGCAATTGTTTTGATTTGCATTTCTCTAATGATTAGTGATGTTGAGCGTCCTTGCAGGTGTTTGTTGGCAGTCTGTATATCTTCTTTGGAGAAATGTCTATTTAGGTCTTCTGCCCATTTTTGAATTGGGTTGGTCAGAAATAAATGAAAAAGAAATGAGGGAAACAATAGCAAAGATCAATAAAAGTAAAAGCTGTTTATCTTTGAGAAGATAAACAAAATTGATAAACCATTAGCCAGACTCATCAAGAAAAAAAGGGAGAAGACTCAAATCAATAGAATTAGAAATGAAAAAGGAGAAGTTACAACTGACACTGCAGAAATACAAAGGATCATGAGAGATTTACTACAAGCAACAATATGCCAATAAAATGGACCACCTGGAAGAAATGGACAAATTCTTAGAAAGGGCTCAGATACTTCTGAGATGCTTCTCACCTGCACAGAAGGACTACAAGACTCCAGCAAGGTCCCAGGGCTTTGCCCCAGGAACACTTGATGACCACACCCCGGCTGCCACTCCTGTCTCTATCCATTAGGTTAGGAGGAATCCTGATTGCTGGACAACAGCTGTGAGATTGACTCAGTCCTGCCCCATGGGATATGGCTATGTTGGCCTTGAGTGAAGTCTTCACACAAACTGCTGGCTAGTCACCCAAAAAGCAGAGTGCTGGGACCTCCTGGGCTCCTGGGGAGGTTGTACAAACTCTCTTACCCCTGTTTGCTACCAGACGTTTGTTTGATAAGCATATGTGTGGCCATATCAATCTGCTCCCCAACAGGAGGGAGATGGTGCCCACACAGGAGGAGGAGTGAGGAAGACAAGGCTACAGAGAGAGAGGAGAGATGTGAGGACGGAAGGGGAGCTGAGGTGTCAGGGAGCCCCAGGCTGGGGGCTGCCGATGGGCATTACCTGTTAACATATAGGGTCCTGGGGAAGAGCAGATCCCGGGACTGGGACTCAAGAGAGAATCGACAGGGAGAAGGTCGCTTTGAGAGCAGCAGTTAGCTTTGGTCACAGGACAAAGGCTGTCTGGTGTGACTTTTCAGGTCAGTAGCCTGGGAAAGGTTTACTTGGCTTTGCCTGCCTTCCTCTGACATTCTGCTGTAGGTCCCACATCAGCTGGCAGCCAGAGGGCTAGGGAGCCCTGTTGATGGAGCTGTAGCCATCAGCCTCCTGGGGGAAGATCAGGCTGCAGAAGGATGAGAGTGAGGACTAATCCTCTTCCACATCCACCTTGCTCCCGTGATCCTCCGTGAAGGACCTCCGAGTTGCCCACGAGTCAGTTACGTAGGTCAGTGCGTGACATGCGGCTGCTGGGGAGAAGGGTAGGGTGGGAGAGCCTGCAGGGGAGAGAGCTGCCCTTCTGTTCTATCTCTGAGAAGATGCATCAAGAGTGGGAGCAGGGGCCGTGGGGATGTAACAGGAAGGATGTGTTCCCAAGGGACCGACCAGACTCCGTGACGGGGGTTGAAGAAACTTGAAGATGTTCCAAACCTGGGTCTTTGGCTGCCCTACAAACACAATATGGAAGCCAAGGGGAGGAGAGGATGGCTTTGGGGTAAAATCCAGGGAGCAACCTTGGTGGCTGAGAAGTAGGAACAGATGTGCTGGAATTTGGGGACAAAGTTGGGCTGTCACCCCTCTGGTGGTGACAAGAGTAGCAATGGATTGTGATAAGCTCATCTGGGGAGAATTAGAGATGGAAGACATAAGGGCAAAGGGAGGATCACCATTGATATGTGTATATATATATATATATATATTTTTTTTTTTCTGGCCTTTCAATGATCCAGTCAACTAATAATTATTGAGGATACTCTGTGTGCCAGATATGGGTATGGATGCTAGCATTCAAGAGAGGAGCAAATAGACAAACTCCAGGCCCTTGAATTGTAGTGGGGAACATAGAAAAAAGATGAATAAATACAATACACGGTGTGTTGGATAGATTGGGTCAGGTAGGGTCCACTTGACTTCTGAGCTGTGGCACGGTACGCTCACGCGTTCCACCTGCCATCATGGTGTGCGAAAACAGGGCACGTGAGAGCCGTAAAGAATGAGAGGGACGATGCAGGCCAGCTGTTTCCTTCTCCAGGGGACAAAACAGGCCAGAGGGATGGTGGGACTTGGCCAAGGGAACTCAGCGTGCTCTGGATAGCACTGGCCTGGACCCCAGCCTCAGGCTTCTCACCCCAGAGCCCTTCCTGATATACCACGTGCTGACTAGTCTGGCCTAAGGTGGGGGGAAGGAAGAAGGAAGCCCCCTCCCAGCCACACAGTTGTCAGGACTCCAAGCCTGGAGGCAGGGAGGATGGACTGATTCCTCAGGAAGTTTTTGCCCCAAAGCTCTAAATTAGATGTGGAGTTCTAAATTCCAGTGATCATTATTAAGCAATCACTTAAAATTCTTTGAGTGTCTGCCCCCCCCACCCAGATCTCTCTGGTTTGACACTGAATTGGGGTTTTTCTATTTCATTCATGGGTGTTCTTTCCTGGGGGCACCGTGGGAGTGGGTTTCCCCTTGCCCGCCATGATGCTCTTTTCTGTGTTTGGTGGTACCATCCATCCAGTTTTCAGTGGTGGAGCAGGGAATGATTTTCCTCAAGTATCCTTATGTCCAGCTATGCTACAGTCCATACAAAAGTCCCCTCTATAGGTCCAAGAAGGGCTAGAAACCTACTTGATTAGTAATAAAATTCCTGGGAGGTAGACCCCAGGAAATGTAGCCAGATCCCCCTGGGGACCACCCCCGTGGAATAATGTTTGGACCAGTTTCAAAAGACTTGGGACAAACTTCTCAACAGCTCTCGTCCACTCCTCTGCCCCTCCACCTACTCGTCTGGTTGGAGAATTCTTTTGACACTGATCTGCAGTCGGGACTCAAAATTAAATTCTTCTGCATTATTAAATTGAGTATTTGGCTTAATATTTTAAAATCTGAGACCAGTTGAGACCCAAAAGCACTCCATCAGTGCCTCACATTCCTGTTGAAATTAAAATCTTGCTGGAAAAAGTGCCGCTGAAGATTGGCTGCAGAGCATTCCCTGGTGGCCCCCTGTCCGTTTATGGGTCTCTGAGCATTTCTTTCCAAGCTCATGTTCTAAGTTCCCTTGACCCTCCTGAGTATATTTACCAAAATGGAACTGCAAAGTGCCAAAACTGGAATCCATCCTTTTATTTTCTTCTTCTCGTTTCCCCTAACATGGTCTGACTCTAAGATTGTATCCCAGCCGCCTCAGCCTCCTCGAAAAGTCTGCATGTGATCAAACTGCAGCGAAGGCATTTGGACCCTTACTTTGTATTTCAGCAGCTCATTTGGCTTTCAACTCTGAAACAGGGCAAATTTCCTGTTGGCTTGGAATTAGTTTCAATTTTTTTCTTTCCTTCTCCAATAAAAATCAAATGAGAACCTTCAGGATATCCTACACGTGGAAGCTTGAGCTCATAGATCAAATGCCTCATTTGCCTGTCCTGGTGATATTTTGCTCCATGTAAAATTACAGCAGAACTTGGCAACCCGGCCCCTAGATAGAGTTCCTGCGAAATATGTCAATTTTATGTCTAATTTTTGTTACTAGGATCTGGGTGCTATATGGATTTAAGTGCAGCTCACAATCTCAGGTACTCCACTGGTCTATTTGCTTAGTAGATTTACTTCTGAATCCTTCTACATGGCATTTTGTTTTTTCATTTCTATTCTAACCATATGTGTTTAAGTCTACACATAAAGATGACAATGTTTGGTGCTCCCCGTTATGAATAAGGAAATGTTGCTTCCTTCTTGGGTTGGATAAAGATGCTCTAATACAGTCAGGACCTTCCTTCCAGCCTTGCAAAGACCCTTCTTGATGTATAGCTACAGATGCATCCCCTTTCTTCCAAGACATGGCAGCGACTGAGAGAGGAGCAGCACCTGTCACCATCTTGTATCTCTGTTTGGTCTGTGAGACTTTGGTATAAGTTCAAAGTGATACCCCCTGAATGGAGCTTTAGTTGGGAAGATAGAAAACTCCTGAAGCCAATTTGTCGTGAGGACTGGATTTCTCTCAGTGTGGTCTGGAGTCCACTGATCATCCAGGTGGCCTGCCTGGTGGTCCTCAGGCAGTTTATCACTGTAGGAGGCAAAAACGAATGAAATAACATTTTCTTTCAAGGTTGTGAGTAAACATGAACGAAGTTCATATTCTAATTAACAGTTACATTTAAAAGCCCATCATCGAGTGCAGGCTTTGAGAGACGCTGTCCTATGGCCAAGTTCACAGGAATGAGTGGCCCAGGATTGGAACTTGCGTTGTTATTCCCAAAGCCCGCTTATGTGTTTTGAATAGTGGTACTTGCGCTTCTCGAAGCAGAGGAGACTACGACAAAAATGAGAAGTGTCGTTAATGGTGTTTATCTATCTAAAGCATTAAGTTAGCCTTCTGGCCACAAAAGTAACAGGTATTCTTTGTTCAAAATTGGGAAAACTTCAAAGAGTGTGAAGAAAAGCAAAGATGGAGTAGCCATACTTGGGAGTGCTTCCTTCCGCATTTATTGATCAAATTGGGCATAGGATTTTCTATCCCTCTGCTAATAAGTTGCTTTCTTTTTTTTTCTTTTTTGCGGTACACGGGCCTCTCACTGCTGTGGCCTCTCCTGTTGCGGAGCACAGGCTCCGGACGCACAGGCTCAGCGGCCATGGCCCACGGGCCCAGCCGCTCCGCGGCACGTGGGATCCTCCCGGACCGGGGCACGAACCCGCGTCACCTGCATCGGCAGGCAGACTCTCAACCACTGCGCCACCAGGGAAGCCCCAGTTGTGTTCATTTGTTACCAAATATTTTGGGGGAAGATGATTTTCAAAATTAAGTAGTATTCTGTCCTCTGGATGGACCACTACCAATTTCACAAGCCTACTCTTACAGGGTGTTTAGGTTGTTTCCCACTCATTATTGTTACAGATAAAACCTCACTGAACTTCTCACACATAAGTCCTCTAGCACGTTCTAACTGAGAGCCAAGAAGTAGCATCCCTTTGTGAAAGGGTGTGTCCACCTCTTTTACATTTTATTATCAAATTGTCCTCCAAAATGGTGATAACAGTAAGACTTTTGCCAACAGTCTGTGAAATGCCTCCTTTCACCAAGCCTTCAAAAACACTTAATTAAAAATTAAAAATAGTGACCATGGATTAAGCAGAACATGATGCATTCTTATTTTCTCTCCCATTTCCTTCGGTAACAGTGAAGTCAAACATTTGTAATGTTTACTGACTACCTTAGTTCTTACTTTGTGACTTGATTGTCCATTTTCCCATTGGGTTGTTCATCTTATTGCTTTGCAAGAAATCTTTATTTAGTAAACTTATTTACTTTTTGTAATGTGTTAGAAATAATTTTCCCAGAATGTAGTGGACTTTTTTATTTTCTGTATGATGTTTCCTTTTCATATTTCATTAAGGCAGTTAGATCTGTCTCTTTCATTTCGACTTCTTTCTTTGTGTCATGCTGAGAAAAACTTCCCTGTTCTAAGATCAGTCAAAGAATAATCTGCATTGTATTCCAGTTCTTTTATAACTGGGGATTGCTAAGGGGGATTGCTGCAAACTGGGGATGGCTAAGGGGGCTTTTCTAGAGTTTCCCTCTTGAACTTTAAGGGAAGGCTCTGGGGTCTACGGTATTGAGATACAGCTGTGTTAATGCAATCTATCACCACTGGCAGTGCAACTAGCAGGCATTCTTGACTTTGAGGGGTGTGAAGGTGGGCACCCTGATTCCAGCCCTGTTGAAGGTTTATGCGCCTTTAAATATATACTTACCTAGTTCCTCTTAGCTTTCTCAAAAGACAGATATTAGATACAGCTTCCCTCCTCCTTCAGCTGGGCTTATGGAGGAAAAGCTGAATACCCGTCCACTTAGAAATTTCAAATCAATTTATATAAATTGCACCAGTGGTCATTAAAACCTTCCCGCCCTGACTCACTAAGGAAAGGTAAGTATTCTATTGTCACAACTATTTTTTCCCATGGAAATTGATTACAGAACATTCTCCCTTGTTTGCATTTTTTCTCCAGGATCCTTCAAAAAGTCTATGAATCTGATGAGTTGTTCTTGGTGCTGAATTGTCAGAGGTTTAGTGCTATCAATCCACCTTAAAATATAAGGACGTGGATCCAAGGTCATCAAAATAATTTATCATGAGCAAATCATCTGAGAGTTTATTTAAAGTTAGCTTGTATCATCTTGCTGCCTCTTAAGATAAAAGCAAGACACACACCTGTATGCAGGTATGCAAGGTAATTGAGTGGGGCTTGCATACAAAGATTTTTTTTTTAAATTTTTGTTTGTCAAATCTTGAGCTTTGAGGGTGATTCCGAGTCCCAGTCCCTAGACCTGGATTTCTTTGTCTTCTACCCAGATACAGTGTGATTTTACAGACATGTGTTGGGTTCGTGCCAAGCTGGCTTTGCCCCGCAGACTGGAGCCCCCACCTATGATGCCTCACAGTTGCAGATACACAGACTTGATCATTTTGCTGTCCTCCTCTGAAGGTTTGGTTCAACAGTAGAACGCTATTCTTTGTTTTGTCTCCTGTCCTGTTTCCTCCAGGCAAAACTTGGCATTAGGCAGCTCTGTTTTGGCCTCCATCCAAGTAATTTAGTACCACAAGCTTCTCATTATAAGATGGGTTCACCTGTAGGATGGTCCCATGGTCTGGATACTGAGCCCACATTATTATTATTAAGACGCTGCTTCTGTTCAACATATGTTTGCAGCATAGACAGCTAATTTCCCCGTATACAGACCTAGAGAGGTTCCTTTAGGGCTGGCGCTTTTTTGTTCTTGTTGGGAATTGGGAGAACAGCTAGCTAACTTTCCAGCTGTCCTCTTCACATTACTATTTAAAATGAGAGATGACAAAGACCACAACTATAACAAACAAATTGCCAGCATGTCTCTTCCTATGCTGGAAAAAGGGCCTTGAATTACTCTGAATCCTTGAGAAATCATTTCCATTTTGGGTCACTATGAAACCATGCTTACCGTCCGTATAACTGTCCTTTTGTTTTAAAGATGGTCTGGGTTACCTCAGCCCATTGGTATCATTGTACTCTAAAGTCGATCTCTTTTCAGGTTAAAAGAGAAAGATTACACAATGGGGTCACTCTGCAAATGTTTTGCATCAGTGTCGAAAGTGTCTTCGTGTGCTAAGATGTTTAAGCACCTACAGAGTTGTTGCCAGCCATCTGGGCTGCTGAGAACACTAAATCAATCTGCTGTATGTGCAAAGCTAAGTCATTTATCTGCCAGGTAGTATTTCATTTAAAACATATTTCTGTGCAAAATGAAATACGTAAAATAGTCTATTTCTGTACCCAAGTCTGGCGGTTCCCATTATTTCATAGAGAAAATGGTCTTTTTAAAGGAGCAAGGAGGTCCTTGAGCTCATTGGCCATCAACTTCAGAAGGAGCCTCTATTGACATTATGCAAATGTCCAATGATTGTTAGGGGTACCGCGGTCCTGTTTGATTATTGAGTCTCTCCCAACCTACCTTTGGGTGTCACTCAGATGGACGCTCATACTGGAAGGTCAGTTGAGGTTTTACATGATGACTTCATGACAAAGTATCTGTCCGTTATCCAATTTGAAGCCAGAGCCCTATTTCATAGCCTTATACTGAGAGCCAGGCAAAGCTTTATGAAGCTTGAGTTTAATCTCCCACTCAGATTTATGCTCCTGGACTCTCTAAATATGGAAGTGCCTTCTGGCATCCCCAGGTATCTCCACTGAAAGACACTGACTTGCATTCCAGGAAGTGTCCACGTGTTGTACCCTCCACCTATACCTGTTCCATTAAATCATCCCCTTTTCCAATCAGAAAAACCAAGCAGGAGTTGGATGAAGAATAACTGGCTCCCTTCCACCATTTTTGTGTTTTTTTCCCTATAAATCAAAAGAATCATTTGTAAGTTGTTGCATTTAATATGGGGATCCCGGTCTGGTGTCGTTTCTCCAGACCCGGCATCTGATTAACGACACACCATTTCAGCTGAATTTATGTCCCTATTCACCTGGGAAAATGCAGTTTGTTCTTCCTTCACAAACAGAAGGGTTCTGCGCAGGAATCAGGTTTCTCATACCTGCGTGTGCCATAGGGGAAGACAGAAAATGCTGCTTGGGAAGAGAGAAGCCCTTTTGTATATTTAAAAATAGTATGAGTGACTCCAAGTCTCTCGTATCCTATTGGATTAGTTTTTACTCCTTCAGAATTTATTTCTATTTAAAGGTGCTCCACATATTGAGATGTTTAGGCATCTACCTCCCGAGGTGCCGGGTCATCTTGGGTATCACCACCGACTTCTCTCCCTCCTATGAGCTCCCCTTTCTGCCAACACCCCTGCCCCACCTCTCTGGGTCCTGTGTGCCAGCACACAAGTGTCCCGAGGCCTGGGGAGAGCTTGGAGCCTGGCGCTCTCTTGAGAGTTGATAACCCTGGTAGATTGATGAAGGCCACGGTAGATGCTCCCTGTGAGAGCAGGTGGGGACTCTCCCCTCATTCCCTGTGATTAGAGTAACATTTCCCCAATGAGATGTTACAGGAAAACATGCCGTGGGTTGTTCTTCCTCCCATGGACTCAGTGTCTTGTTATCTTAGCCCTTCTGGTGTGGAGCGACTTGGCAGGAAGACTAAATCGGGAGGGGTTATGCTCTCAGTGTTAGGACCATTCAGTTCAGAGGGCGAGCTCCTAGATTGGCATGGGCTGGGAGTCAGTTTATAAAGTTGAATAGTGGTTCTTCCTATTTTTAGTTTTTTTAATAGGAGAAGCAGAGCTTTGAGTGGAAAGGTTATGGTCATCATGCTTAATTCAGAGCAAGCATGAAGCACAACTATATGGACAGACCCATATGAAGTCTACACTTAGTTACATTATCCAGATGGTTAAGAAAGAGCAAAAGTAGATTTATTTAATCTAAAAAATCTGATCAAGCCAGTAATTATTAGGTATTTCAAGTTTTTAGAGGATACTAGTTGGATTGTGTGTGTCTGTGATCAAGTGATGTGTGTGTGTGTGTGTGTGTGTACCTGTTGCTCTGTCAACACAGCTCTTTTGCAATCAGGGACAAAAGGTTTTCTGAAATCCAACAAGGGGACCCTGGGAGGGGTTACAGGGGGCTTTCCTGGAGGACTTCAATATCTCTCTGTCCCCCCCCAGACCTTGACACTAAATACATTTGTTTTTATCCAAAGGGCAGCTCTGAGATGCAGGCAGGAAGAGAAGTATGATGTGGCCACAGACAGCTGATGTGCTCCAGCCCCCAGCCAGGGAAAGGAAACCTCCTTTCTCTGCCAGTGAACACTAAACGCAGCCCTGGACCACCTGCCTGTCAGGCGCCTTGTCAGCTAAAAGGTCCCCCAAGGCCTGTTTCGTGGGAAATAGCGGAGTCAGGCTAGCTGTGTCCACCCTGGGAGCACAGGTTGTGAGGTTCACCTTCCTTGGTTTGCACTCCCAGGTAATGGTCCTCTCAGCAGTGGCAAGGCCACTCATTGGAACTGACACTCCGTGATGGGCTTAGACAAACACAGGGGCCTAGCTGGCCTCCTGGAGCCCCGTGATGGGGGGTGACCCAATATGGTTATCATTTGATTGAAACGATCAACTCATTTCCCATAGGTCATGGGATATCAGCCAAGATCCAAATCGGAAAAGACGGGGCCTCATTGCCTGATTACCAGCGGCAGCCCCAGCTGAGTGCAAGGATGTGGGTTGTAAAGTGCTGTTTCCTCCTGTTTACGGCTGGAACGCAGAAGGCGGTGATGCCTCTAGGAAGTTCCTTCTTACACAGCTGCCTACCGTGGGCGTGGCGGTTGGGGACACCCCTGGAACCGTGAGCCCAGGTGCAGTGGGGGTCGGGGACAGTCCCCTCCAGCCCCCACCACGCTCAAGGAAGGGGCGTGGGTGTGTAAAGTTGTGGGGAAGAGGACGCCTACTGTTTCCTGGGGCCACGTTAGCAAAGAAGCACAGACTTGGTGGCTCAGAAACACAGAAACTTACTGTGTCACATTTCTGGAGGCCAGAGTCCAAAATCAAGGTGTTGATGGAGATGTGCTCCCTCGGAAGTGCTGGGAATGGTCTGTTCCTCGCCTCTCTCCCAGCTCCTGGTGGCCTCAGGTGTTCCTTGGCTTGTGGATGCATCACAGAAGATGCACCTTCTGTCTTTATGTGATGTTCCCTCTGTGTCTCCACGTTGTCTTCTCTGGGTCCATATTTCCCCTTGTTATAAGGACACCAGTCACATTTGATGAGGGCCTACCCTGGTGAACTCATTTTAACTTGATCACTTCTGTTAAGACATATTTCCAAATAAGGTTGTATTCTGAGGTGATAGGGGGTTAGGACTTCAACACATCTTTTTGGAGGCGTGAAACTCGAAACTTAATAGGAAAGGAACCCAAAGGAAATGAAATCAGCACCTTGAAGCCATATCTGTGCCCCCGGCTCACTGCTGCATTATTCACAATGGCCAAGACGGGGAAACTACCTAAGCATCTGTTGAAGAATGAACAGATGAAGGCATTGTGTGTGTTACATGGGGATATTATTCAGTCTTTACAAAGAAGGAGATCCTGCCATTTGCAACAACATGGATGAACCTGCAGGACCTCATGCTAAATGATATAAGCTAGGCACAGAAAGAAAAAGCTGCATGATCTCGCTTGTGTATGGAATCCAAAAAAGTTGAATACATAGAAGTACAGAGTAGAACTGTAGTTACCAAGAGTGGGAGGTGGGGGAGATGGGAGATGTTGATCAAGAGGCACAGAGTTGTGGTTCTGTTGGATGGTCAAGTCTAGAAAGCTGCTGTCCAGCGTGGTGACTGTAGTTAGTAATACTGTGTAAAGTGCTGGAAAATCGCTAATAGAGTAGATTCAGATGCTCTTATCACACACACAAAAGATAACTACGTGAGAAGATTATTAGCTTGATGTAGTAATCTTTTCACTTTATATATATTTATCAAATTATCATGGTGCACACCTTAAATATATACAATTTATATTAAGAGCAAAAACACATTACAGGAGCTGCGTGTCATTTCTGGAAGGCCCAGCTATCTGGACCAAAACCCTGGAGCCTCGGTGTCTGTGGATGGTCCCGCCATGCACGTCTCTGCCCCTGTGCTGTTTCCTGACTGAAGCTGGAGACCTGAACCACTTTCCTGATGCTCAGACTGAAGAGACCTACCCTCTTGTCAAGTGGGAATTCACTCTCCACACAGCAAACTGTTCCAGAACCTTCTGGCTGATTCTGGGGCAAAGCGTGAGAAGCCACCCTGAGCCTTGGCTTTTTCTCCACGAATGACAGTTCTGGATGTTGGCCTAGGACCTCCTGCAGTGGCTGTGAGAAGCGGCCCTAACCTTGGGGGGATGCAGTGGGATCGACCCAGGATGTGCTGGGAGGAGAGAGGAGGCCTGCCCTGAGGGTGGTCTGCAGAGAGGGGAGCTCCCTGGAGCAGCCCCAAGCCCCCGTGTGCCGTGCTAGGAGACGTGCCTTGTCACAGCCCGATCCCTGGTTCAGAGGCACCCTTGATGCCACCCCTGCATGAGCACAGCCTGAAACGGCCCAAGGTTTCACTTGGAAAAGTTTGCCAGCAGTGTGTCAGAAGTTATTAGTGAGAAATAAAAGCCGGTGCAGTGATGGGGCATGGAAGAGACAGGGAGGGTGGCCTCGCCTGGAGGACGGGGCTGCAGGACGAGAACGTTGCAGGGACCATGGCGGGTGGCTGAGAACCGTGTGTTTCATCTGGTTGCTACCTCGATGCTTTGCTCCTTTTGAAGCGTTATTTAGAAACGAACCTTTCCTCATCTTCCCTCTCATCCCCGTCTCCTTAGTTTTCCTTCCTGGCAGTGGCCAGAGGATTAAGGACCTGCATAGGCTGCTGTCATTGCCCTCGTGAGCTTGTTCCATCCAGGGGTGGGCAGCCCTGTTGACGGAGTACTTGATGCAGCTGCCAGCAAGTACACTTCTGAGTATTTCTTTTTTCAACTCAGGTTTTCGACCTCTTAAGTCTCCTAGGTGTACAAATACGTGTGTAAATGGTGGCAGGAATCTGCGTTGTTCTGCTTTGCAAAAAGATGAGTAAAATGAATAGTGATTAATAACCAAACGTGCTCTGGATTGGCATTCAAAGTAGGTGCCATTGCCACTAAAACAAGATTTAGACCAACGTTTTAGAAAGGGATACGTCAGCTGATTCTTTGAAAAACACAGGACAGTTTATTCAAGTAAGCAAGGGAGCTCGGGAGAGATGAAAATAGAAGCTACTGGGAAGGTTTTCCTTTTGGGGGATGAGTTCCAGGTTCAAGTTCATTTTCAGGCCTAGATGTGGGTCAGCACATGAAGCCCATGGCTGTGCTCTGTGCCTTATAATAACAAGATACTACCTGCCAGCAGCACCCAGCTTTTGTAGGCAGGACCCCCGAAAGCACAAGCCTCCTTGGCTCTTAGAACAACCCCATCCGTAAAAAGAGGCTCAGTTAGGTGCCTCCAGGACGTGCCTGGCTCTGGTGAGGTTAAAAGTTCAGGACGCTTTTTAGATCCCAGAGATTTGGATAAGTGATGGACTCAAAGTCTTGCCAAAAGATTCTGTCACGGGGTTTAAAAAACCCCCAGGGCTGGTGAGCTTCTGGAATAAACTTCCCTAACGGACAAAGCAGGCGCGGGGGCCCTTATTCCTTGGCCAACAGACCTGGAAGGAAGAAACGAGGGGTCCAGGCTGAGCAGTCCAGACAAGGAAAATGCTGTTCCCCAGACAGCTGTGGGAGGGGAAGTTGGAGAAGCACCTTAGTGGGACCAGAAAGGGGTGAAGGGGCTCTTTGCTTGGCCTGTCCTGACGTGAGAGCGAGGAGGTGGGAAAGGCCCTGTGATGACCGCATCCTCCACTGGGAGGACAGCTTGGGTTGACCTGTCCCTCCCCACAGGTCCACGCTGGAGGCCGCTGGCCCCGCCCTGCCCTCCACAGGCTCTCCCAGACGCTGGTCGTTTCCAAGTTGCTTCTCCAGTGGCGGTCTCTAAGCGAGAGGCATCCTCAGTAGTGACACCGTGGCTGATGTCCAGGGGCCCCTTTCCAGGCTGATCTGTAACACGGCTGCCGTGTCGGGTCCACTCCTCCCCCGTCCCTTCTCCCCCAAATCCTCTGCCTCCTTGGGGTTTCCAGAATCTTCCTGTCTGCACCAAAAAACCCTCTCAGAACCAGGCGCTGGATAATCACAGTCGTGTCAAGATTCTCTGCCAGCCTCTCCCACCCGCCCCAGCACAGGATCCTCAGCCCCTGGGGGGACCACAGGCACTCAAGACCGAGACTTTTCTGCCGCTTTCTCACCCGGGCCTGGCAGGCGCGCCAGGCTTCGAGGCACTACGGAGGGAAGGCGTATGGGTGGGACTCTCAAACCACCGTTGAACGTGAGCCTGTAAGGGGAGCTGTGAAAGCTCCCGATTAGTGAACGAGCCGTGTAGCACACGGGTGCGTGTGCGCGCGCCCACAACACGCATACGTGAAGCAGGGGTGCAGGGCCCGGTGCCCTGGTTCCATCCTCTGCGTTTCCTCCCCAGGCTGAGTTAGGGCTCTCATGGCATGCTCTAGTTACTTCTAGAGTAAGGATCATCCCTTTGTCTCAAAGTGATATTGCTAGCCTCTCCTTTTCGCTAGACTGGAGGCTTTTGGAGAGCAGCAGGCTGACTTTCATTTCCAAAGTCCCCACCCAGAGTAAGCTGGGGAGCGGCGGGGAAGTGTGGGATGAATGTCTATCTCTCTCTTCTCTACCTACTGCTTGCTCAGCATATACCTATTCCCAGACAATTCCTCATCTGTCTATATTCTTTCTACATGCATACTTGTATCTCCATATTTCTAAGTCCATCTATCATCTCCTATTTCTATCTATATTATGCCTATACATGTATCCATCTATGTTTAAACCATCTCCACTATGGTTGTATTCCTGTGTCTATGTGTATCTGTATAGATCCATATTCATCTACGTCTATATTCACACTTATCCTCTCATACAGTTTTGTAAATTCTCCCTCTACAAGTCTCGTTATAGGGACATCCCTGGAGCATGAGACCCACGACTGGAAATCACAACCACACTCACTTTTTCCCATGAAGCACAGAGATGGGTCCACGTGTTACCTCCTACTCCATCATCTCTTCCCTGACTTCTCATCCTTCCTGTGTCAGGACAATATAACCGAAACACTTGTAGCTGCGGCCTGTCCCCTCTCACAGACTCACGCTGGAGGCTGTTCTTTCTCTGCTCCTAGAACTGTGTTTTCAGCCGCAGACAAGACACAGGACTGATTTCCTAACGTATGGACTTACAGACAGCTTCTGTATTGGTTGGCCTTCATCCGCATGCCTCACGTTACCTGCGTTGTATTTTAGAACATTTCTCCAGTCTCAAAACGTACCAGAACATTGACAATAGCTCTGGAAATCTGAAATTTTTCATAGCACAACTATGTCATATAATTTAGAGGTTCAATTCCCTCGATAAAGTGAGACACCCAAGAATGGCTTCCCACACTACGACGAGTGGCAGTAGAGGCCATATCGAGTCACTCAGGTGCTGCCTGGCCACTTTGTCTCCTAGTGTTGCCTAGGACTCCAGTAAGAGACACTAGCAGGAAATCAGTTTAAATTCTATAGACCGCTGGCTTCCTCCAGTTTCTTTGAATCTTCTCCAAATTCTGACCCTAAGCTCCTTTTCCTCAGGTGGTACTTTTACCTTCGGGTGAGGCCAAATGTCAGGAGAGCTTACCAGCAAATGTGCAGTTAACGTAGCCCACTTCCCTTGTTACCGAGTCCAAGATTTTACTGCTTGCCACATGACGGGCCAATAAATAGGGAGACAAGTTGTTGGGGCAAGGAACAGGGACTTTATTTGGAAAGCCAGCAGGCTGAGAAGATGGGGGACTAGTGTCCCAAGGAGCCATCTTACCTGAGTTAGAATTAGTCCTTTATTTATACTAAAAGGGGAGGGGGTGTGGTTGGTCGCTGCAAACTTCTTGGTGTCTGAATCCTTTGTTCCTGCAGCTGTCCAGGGAAGTCAGGTCACCACGTTCCCGTAAATCTCCAACAAGACAAATGTTAGTCTCTGTTCTGCAGCATTTTTTCTCTATATGAATGGAAAAGTGTTTACGTTCAAAGGTCAGAGCCTTGAGGATGGGCTCTCTGTCTATTTCAGGCTATAGGCAACATTCTTACCTTGTAGCAAAAGCAATAGAATACAAAGGTTAAAGTAAAAGAGATCCAAGATGGAGTCAGATTTGTCCTTCCCTATTACACCCTCATCTCCTGCACGGTGTCCTCTGCGATCCGTGGAGGGTGGAGGTGAAGGTAGGCGTCCCAGGATGTAGGCAGAGCTTTATTAAACACTTGCAAATACTCGAGTAAATTCCACCCATCAACTCAACTCGTCAGCTCTGTTCTGTAGAATGGAGGGTGGGTCCTGGGGGGGGGAGGGGCACTGGCAGAAATAGGAGCAGAGGGGTGGGGAGGGGAGGCAGGGGAAGGAGGGGCTTTTGAATCATAGACAAAAAGTGCTTTCTCTGGGGGAGAAAACTGACTTTGTGTGTGTGTGTGTGTGTGTGTGTGTGTGTGTGTGTGCTGTACGCGGGCCTCTCTCTGACGTGGCCTCTCCCGTTGCGGAGCACAGGCTCCGGACGCGCAGGCTCAGCGGCCACGGCTCACGGGCCCAGCCGCTCCGCGGCACGTGGGATCTTCCCGGACCGGGGCGCGAACCCGCGTCCCCTGCATCGGCAGGAGGACCCTCAACCACTGCGCAACCAGGGAAGCCCCAAACTGACATATTTTAATGTTATTTTGTCCTAAAAGAGCCAGAAACTCTGTGAAGTTTGGCCAGAGCCTTTCCGCAGAGCCACATTAGCTATTGGGCTTGTTTGGTCGTGGCTGCTGATCAGGACTAACTTGAGAACAGACCCGGCCTGGAGGAGGAGGTCACCTCAGTCACCAGCATGCTGGCTTCGTGAGAGCATGTGACTTTAAGAAATGTGGGCTTCTTACCTGCTTCTTTGTACCTCCTGTCCCAGGAATAATCCTTAGTTCCTTCAGATTCAAGATGCTGGACCTAAACTTGACCCAAGAGGTGAAAGGCAGACCACATGCCCCGAGGAAGCTGGCCTCAGAGGTGTGGCATCCTGGAGGGTGGATGGCCTCCTCCAGCCCTCAAAGCTCTCACACAGACAGCGGGGACCTGCAGCCTGGCCTCCAGTGTGTCCTGGAGCTCGGTGTGTGGGGAGAAACCTGGAGGCCACGTGGGTGCATGGCAGGGATCCTGGGAGCCAAATCATCAGGAAATTGAAAGAGCTTGGGAAGCAGTCTCCTTTTCCATAAAGCAATCATTTTCCCACATTAGCTAAGTTGCAAGGTTCAGTCACTTAGGACTATTTATGTGGGTATAAAATAACACGGATGAAGCCCCTTTTTAAATCTTTCATGGATCATTTGGCAAAGACTTCCTATTTGATGTGTATCATCTGGACCACACAGTCTTGCTGAAAGGGACGCAGGCCGTTGCTGCTACAAACAAGAATGACAAACTCTCACTTCGGATCAACGACTGCCTGCCGGAGAGGTGGTGACCTTCGTAGCTTTTTGTGCAGTTAATCAGTGACCGGCAAAACTTGTGGTCATCATCAAGATGCTTAAGAAAGGAGACAAGTGGAAGAAAATGGAGAAACTTAAGGGAAAATCAGATTGAAATACCAAAAGCCTCCGAGAACCTGTCCTGTTGGCTGGACCGGGGAACCACCACCTTTCCAAGTGGGGATTTTGGACAGAATGATGGAATCTCACTCCCACCTTACCCCAGTCCTGCCCGCTAGTGACTGTGCGCAGCTGATGGGTCAACGATCCCTTGGGCCCAACCCAAAGAGGCCCGGTAACCCGGGAACTCTCACCACCTGGTATTGGGCAGGTATTGGGGCTTGGGGTGGGCATCCCCCAAATATGCCTGAGTAGCATATTGGTTACTTTGGATTAAAGTTACTTAAGTAATGCACGAGGGACACTCTGACCCTCTTCTCTGTCTTGCTGAAAGCAGGAAATAAATCTCCCATGTGAAAGGTGTCCTCCCTACCACATCTAGACACCCTTATCACCAATGATCAGGAATTTAGGCTGAGAAGCCTTGTATGAACAAACCTTGTTACTTCTTTAATTGATGACCCTAAGCCCACACTGTTTAGACTCTTCACCAATTGAGTACCCAAAGCCTAAGTTTCGTTGTCCTGCCAATTCCTCACAATTTTATTATTTCCTTTTTTAAAAAAAATTTTATTGGAGTATAGTTGATTTAAACTGTTGTGTTAGTTTCAGGTGTACAGCAAAGTGAATCAGTTATATGTATATCCACTCTTTCTTAGATTCTTTTCCCATATAAGCCATTATAGAGTATTGAGTAGAGTTCCCTGTGCTATGTAGTAGGTCCTTGTTAGTTATCTTTTTTATATATAGTAGTGTGTATATGTCCATCCCAATCTCCCAGTTTATCCTACCCCCCGCTTCCCTCCCTGGTAATCATAAGTTTGTTTTCTACATTGGTGACTCTATTTCTGTTTTGTAAATAAGTTCGTTTGTACCTTTTTTTAGATTTCACATATAAGCAATATTATATATTTGTCTTTCTCTGCCTGACTTACTTCACTTGGTATGACAATCTCTATACCCATCCATGTTGCTGCAGATCCTGCTTTGGCCACTACTTAGGTCCCATTTCTATGAGACCTCTGTGCTTTTCTCAAACTTATTCATAATGGGAACAGCATCGAAGACAAACTCCTGCATGAAAGAGAACTGAGCTCAACTGTTAGTCTGCCACCTACAAGCCGTGTGCCCTTGGGTGAGTTTCTTCACCTTTGTCTCAGTTTGCCTCATCTGGAAAATGGGGATCATAGTACTACATTACCTCTATTCTAAGACGACTTTAAATCAATGGTATATTTTTAAATTGACATACATACGTAATGTATTTATTTTTGCCAGAAGACATTACCAGTCACAAGACACATCCCAATTTCAGAAACATTAAATTGTGACCAAATGCCCACCTAAGAAATAGAGGAAACTGTGTAGCATCTGCCTCAACTGAAATGAGCCACTGGCTATCACGCGACTCACACCCAGCTTGGCATATAACTGGGGTGAGTGAGGGCTGCTCGCATTACTGTTATTCTTGGAACAACTGTGGACTATGGACATTACCATCAGCTGGTCCGCATCTGAGTGAGGAATTCACACAGTGAGCAATGAAGCTACGGAGAAGCCTAAATGATACTATTTCAGGGGCACCCCAAAACATCATCAGAGCCAGAGCTAAGCTTTTAGAAGGAACTTGTTACATCTTTCATTCATTTTTATTCACAGATTAATTTCCTACCTACTGAGTTGATCCAGTAGCCAGTCAACGATCACAACTGTTCATACATCTTTTCTCCCACGTACGACAATCGGCCACGAGGTGATGTTCACAGAAGCTGGCAAAGTGTACCCTCCTCCCCTACCCCAGTCATTGGCTTCAGGAAGAAGGGGTCTGCTCCTCGGAAACTTCTGGGGCCAGGTCATCACTGAAAACAGGTTTTCCCTGTCCCATGGTCCAGGTTCTCTGCTGGCAAGACCGCAGATGCCGAAGGCTCGGAGACGAACCATGGCTGCCGGATGGCAACCGCACATCTCTGCTTCACGTGTGGAGACCAAGTGGGCCTCCTAACAGACCAGAAAATCCATGTTTCTGGAGCTGGAGGCGGGGCAGTCCTGTGCTGGGAAGGGGCTCTGAGATGGCAGACCGTTTACACCGCACACCTGGGGCACACCAAGCACACTTCCTAAATCACGCCTCCTTCCAAAACGCATGTGGAGGCTCTTCCCAGGAATACCACCTTGCTGGGGCCGTCACTCTGCCCTCGTAGCTTGACAAACAGCAGTGAGTGTTTTACACACACAGCTGAGACTTGCACGCACAAGGCATCTGGCTGGGTTGAAATCGCGTGGGGGTAAAGATGACTATTAAAACTGGGTCATCACGGACTTTCAGTTTTTAGAAAACGCCCATTTCTGATCATGATGAGGACGAGGACAATGATGGTGGTCGTGTCCCTTAGACAGCTCTGTTTCCCCTACAGTTCAGATGTAAACTAATCTGTTTCCAGATACTGCAGTGGAACCCCAGAAAATCATAAAGGTATTTTCTGAAAAAACTCCTTAGTCTGTGGCATAAACCTGGAGCACTGACATGTATAGCTTGAGGCTTATTTTTAGATCCTCTAGAGAACGAATGTGTGTGAGAGAGAGTCGGAGAGAAAGAGCAGGGAGAGAACGGTTTAAATCATAATAACTTCATAAAACAGAGTTTTCTTGTAATATTCTTTGGTAATGTTGAGCTGAAAATAGATTTACAATCAAAACGGGCTTAATCTGATATTAAAGAATTCTCTTAAAATCCCCCGAACAATTGAGATTTTTTTTCCCCTTTCGTTTGTTTTGCATTAGCTCCTCCAAGAGGCTATGGATATAAAGAAATATATTGACGTTAATGAAAATGAGTCTTATGTTTCTTAGTCGAGACAGTTTCAGCTCCAGAAGATCTGCTACAATTAACCCTCATGTTTAACTGTGAGGGTGCCTACCTCCCCAAGGGACAGGTTACTCCCAAAGGGACAGGACACGCATAACACGGGGCCTTTCTGACAATAACAGACCAGGGAGTAGATGTTCCCAAGGTTAATAGGTATTTCTGAGTCCACACCCAGAACATTTGAAAGGATTAAAAATCTAGGTCATCCCTGAGAATGTGGCACCTGGGCACTAGGGTTCTGGTCTAATCCTTTGATGACTCAGATCAGACACTGGGAAATGGGTAAATTTTAGGAAAAAGCTCCAGCAGAACTAGTGCCCTTTCTCTTCGGGAAGGCAGCCCTGGCATCAAAAGTGCGTCATTTTTGCTTGGCTTTTTGTCCTCATGGAGGCCTTTTCACAGCCGGGGAGCAAATCTATTTCACGGCACATCTATTACCTCGTTGGATGAGGTCTAATAAAAATCCTTAATTAAAAATAATTGTATTAATGATAATGTCATAATCAGGAACCATAATTACTAGTTTCGCATATAAAATCATTTGATTTTGAAACACATCATCGCCCAGCTCCAGCTGGCTTCTTTACTGACGAAACTCATCACATAGCAGAGAATATTTTGAAGTAAAACCATGATGCTGTAGACAGTTTCCTTCCTGACTCACAGCATGTCAGGAGCTCCTGGTTTTGATGGAATCACAGTAGATTGTGTCTCCAGATCTGCATGTGGCATCAGCATCCCAGCCACACGGACTCCACTGAACCCACCTCTTGGCAATTTGGTCAACACCCACATCCGTTTCCGGTTAAGCTCTACCCTGGTTCACACCGGCCATAGTACATTTCCCGCTGCCTCCTGTGTGTCTTCACAATCAGATGATGCTTTGGGACACAGACAACGAATCACTGTAATTGCTCTAATATGGCCATCACCATGTGGCCAGATGGCTTAACCTTTTCCGAGGTGTTCCACACTCCCATTGCTACTGACCATGCTTTCCTTTGGTGAGTGGAAGGAACATTTCCTCAGAGCAGGAGGTGCAAACAGAGACCCAACCGGGACTGTTGGTGGCCCCAGTGGTCCACACGGGGTCTTCAGGGACCACTCAAAGATGAAGTTTCTCCTGCGTGCTCACATGGCGAGTTCTTAAGGATGTGCTCAGCCCTGAGGCTTTGTAGTCACATGTGCGATGCCTGCTCCAGTGGCTTTAAAGGTAAATCATGACTTCAGAGGAGTGTCACAAGTGATTGATGGCTCTGAAAAGTGAAAGGCAACGAAGAAATGAATGATAAGCTGAGTATACCAGGCAGAATGCTGAATTCTTTTTTTTTTTAACTCTAATGACTTCATGTAAATCTGTCTTGGCTATAGAGGTTTATGAGTAAACTCAGGGCCAAATTCTTAGTCATTCAAAGGTTCTGAGATTTCAAATTGCATATAGCCTGCTGTCGTGGAAGGATTCTTAAAGGATTACTGCTTTAGAGTTGCTTGACTTTTGGCACCTGCCCCAGCCCTTTATCACGTTTGGCAGGTGACACCCGAGAACAGTTTGCTTGGAGTGGCTCTGGGAGCGGCATTCTGTCCCGGAGGACCTGGGGGTGGAGTGGAGGAAAGAAAACCTAGTTGCTGGTAACATCTTGAGTCTCACTTTTTGGATCTTGGCAAAGCACCTCAGATTACAAGTATATCTGTAATGGGTTGAATCGTGAATCTACCCAGAATCTGTGAATGTGACCTTATTTGAATGAAGGGTCTTTGCAGATGTAATTAGGAATCTTGAAATGAGATCTTACTTGATTTAGGTTGAGTCCTAAACCCAAGAACAAGAGTCCTTCTAAGAAGAGGACTTATAGCGGGAAGTTCTCATGAAGATGGAAGACGGGGCAGGCCTAGGAGGGACATATTTAAAAATCAATGAACACCAAGGACTACTGGGAACCACCAGGATCTGGGAGAGAGGCCGGGGACAGAATCTCCCTCAGAGCCTCCAGAAGGAATTCACTCTGCTGAGATCTTGATTTTGTACTTTTGGCCTCTAGAACCACAAGAGAATGCAGAGAGAACTGTTGTTCTGTGCCACCCTGTCTGTCTGTGGTCCTTTCTTGCGGCAGCCCCAAGAAACAAATACACTCCCTCTAATCGGTGTTCTGGCCACCTCCACCTCTATGAGAATTTTAAGTGAATGTAATATTTCCTTCCCCAGGTTTTTGTATTTGTATCACATGTCTGAAGCCCAGGCTCATTTCAGCAGGTAGATTTTTGTTGGCTAAAGGATGCCTCTGTGCTCTGTAGCCCTGTTTACAACACACCAGACCTCAAGGGCTCCCTAGTAGGGCTTCTGCCTTAGGTCAGATTCCCTGAAGCAGAGCCTGAGGCAAAGACTTAGATGCTTGTGGCTAATTGCGGGAATGAGCTTCTGGAAACACCTTAACAAGAGTACTGTGAGCAAGATAAGAAAGGGGAAGGAGGTGAGAAAGGATATGTTCTCAGCTAAAGCCTGGCCTTCCCTGATCCAGGGGTGGGAGGTGGGAGGGAGCTATGGAGCATACATCACACCCCTATGACCGGACAGCTGGTCTTGGTACCCCCATATCAGCCAGGCTGAGGAGGGAGGAGGGTGCCCAGCCCCAGGGTGCTGGGGATTGAGGCAGTGGTGAGCTGTGAGCTGGGGGATGGGCACTGGGGTTTGCATTAAGAGCACCTACTACAGGGGGGACCCATAGATGATGGATTTCTTGGCAGACACCCCTCTGCCCTCTGTGCCCCTGACCCATCTCAGAACTGCCACGCTATACATAATTTTATT